>PVKU01001601.1:0-41987 GCA_004027475.1 Anoura caudifer
AAACTTATTTGAACAAATAATAAAGGAGAACTTCCCCAATCTGGCAAAGGAAATAGTCTTCCAGGAAGTCCAGGAAGCTCAGAGAGTCCCAAAGAAGTTGGACCCGAGGAGGAACACACCAAGGCACATTATAATTACATTACCCAAGATTAAAATGAAGGAGAGAATTCTAGAAGCAGCAAGGGATAAGGGGACAGTCTCCTACAAAGGAGTTCCCATCAGGCTGTCAGCGGATTTCTCAAAAGAGACCTTACAGGCAAGAAGGGACTGGAAAGAAGTATTCCAAGTCATGAAAATCAAAGACCTACATCCAAGATTGCTCTATCCAGCAAAGCTGCCATTTAGAATGGAAGGGAAGATAAAGTGCTTCTCAGATAAGGTCAAGTTAAAGGAGTTCATCATCACCAAGCCCTTATTATATGAAATGTTAAAGGGACTTATCTAAGAAAAAGAAGATAAAAAAATAGGACAGTTAAAAGACAGCAAACTCACAGGTATTAACAACCACATCTAAAACAAAAGCAAACTAAGCAAACCACTACAACAGGAGCAGAAACACAGAAATGGAGATCACATGGAGGGTTAGCAATAGGGGAGAGTGAAGAGGAGAGAGGGGGACAAGGTACATAGAACAAGTAGCACAGACGGTGGGTAGAAAATAGACAGGGGGAGGGCAAAAATACTGTAGGGAAATGTAGAAGCTAAAGAACTTATGACACATGGGCATGAACTAAAGGGGGGAATGTGGGTGGGAGGGGGTGTGCAGGGTGGAGGGGAATGAAGGAGGGAAAATGAGACAACTGTAATAGCATAATCAATAAAATATAATTAAAAAATAAAAATAAAAATAAATAAAAATAAATGATGTCCTAACCCATATAAGAGAAGGAGAGGAAAACAATACATCTAACAAATAAAACTCTTCTAAAATAAACCATGGCCACATTTTGTTTTTAACTACAGAAGTTTTGCCAAAGGCAGGAAAGAAAACTGGAGATTTCCAGCAGTCTGACTTCCCACAGCTCAGGCAGGTTCAGCAGCATTGCTGCTCCCAAAGAGGCAAGGGAGAAAGCAAACAGCAAGCTTTATTGAGGTGAAACAAGAGACAGTCCAGCAGTACAAAGAAGTTTCCCACTTTTCCAGATTATCCTGGGTGAACGATGTCATGTGTTGCCTGAGGCACACGCACCCCAGAAAACTCCAATGACAACCAAGAATGCTTGCCTATTAAGGGGCTATTCAATAAACAGGCAAGATATTATTATTTCTGAGAGATGCTTGAGTTTAGATTGTATATGCACTCAGAAAAAGAAGAAAAAAAGAAGCTAAATTGAGAAGATATTTGATATTCTTTTTTGAACTGACAATACACTAACTCTAACCTACAAGTCTGTACACAGCAATTTATGTTATTAAATAATATATTTTATGTAATATATATTAGCTCACTGACATATGAAAACACACACATACATTCACATGTTCACTGATATATCTATATCTATACAGATAGATGATAAGAAAGTCAAGAAGGACCAAGAAGGTCTCAAGATGTCAGTAGTGTTTTTCCCTCTAGGTGGTAAGAATAAAGGCCATTTTAATTTCATTCTTTTTGATGATCTGTGTTTTCTAATTTTCCACAATAAGCATGTACTAATTGTATATAAAATGTGGGAGGGATAACAGCCTCCAGGTTCTTAACGCTTTATTTATAAAAAGGAACAAACTTATTAGATACCCCACACACTTTCAACTATCAACAACATACTTACATAATACGGTTCTGCCTCCCGTTCAGTTATCTCATCCTGATACAGGGTGAAGCAAGTCGGAATTCGTCCAAACCACACATCTCGAAGCACGTCTTTGTCATCTGTCATTCTTCCAGTGGTTAAAGCAGTACATATAGGCTAAATTCTTTTTTTCAACCAAAGCCAAACTGAAAATAAAATTAAGATCATTAATCAAATCCTTGCAAGGACGAATAACCTGCTCCAAAACAAAGAAAGATTATATTAAAAAAATGAATGCCAAATCGATACAAAAATTTCTAAATGCAGAGCTATTATTTATTTGAAGGACTCATAGATGTAACCAATTCAAAATTATGCACACTAATGAACCACAGCCAAAGTGAAACTGGAGATGGATCATTCTCTCAGATCTTATCTAAAGTGAACTCTTCACTTATGCCCTATGGTCTCTTAAAGCCCAACTACAAAATAATCATCCCCACAATTATCCCTGCCCCATATTTTAACCTCTGCTACTCCAAAGAGTTCAGACTCTCTTCCAGGAAAACATACAAATGCATCTTATCTTGGGGGAAAAAAAAAAAACCTTTGTGCGAACCTATTTCCATTCTAAATTTCATCATGCCCATGATTTGATTCCACCAGTATTTCCACTCTTATTTACTATATTTCTTTTGAAACCCTCTAGCAAAACTGGCCCCTTAAAGACTTGATCTCTGTCCTACCACGCCCAATGACTAGCATGCTTTTCTCTCACCTGTTCAAATCTTACCGACACTGCAAACTAGCTCACAATCCTCTGACCCAATGACATAGTAAAAGTTCTACTGTGAACACAGAATATTCTCTTTACCACAAATATAGCAATAAATCTGCAAACGAAATATTCTGGATATGGTAGGACATGGCTTTTGACCTCTGTACTATCCAAGTGACTTCCAGTACTAATATCCTACAACTAGATAACACCACAGTATACTATGAGTAAATGCTGAAATAAATACTGCAGGTTCCCAAATACTAAGATTCAATAGCCTTCTACACACACGTATATCTGTATGTATATAAATCTCCTATCTTTCATAGGCTAGTTATAGTTAATTCATGATTTATCACACTGTATCCTATAGAAACATTTTAAATAATCACATTAGTTTATACATCAAGACTGCATAAATTAATTAATCAAAGAGAGAAAAACTCAAGTAAAGTTCTAAATTTGTATCACTATACTTAAATGCACCTTTGAGGTCAACTGGATACAATGTCATCTACAGGTAAATAAGCTGAAAGACATGAAAAAATCTGCCCAACAAGAGCATTACTAAGTCAAACCACGATAAGAACTCTGGTCACATGAACTGAGTCCAGCGCTCTTTCCAGCACACCAGTGTTTTAACTTCTTTATAATATATCCATAAACAAAACTGAACTCTTGACAGGCACTATGATGTGGGGGTTCAAAATGGAGACTATGAAGCTAGATCACTGGGACTCAAAACCTAGCTCCACCACTTATTATGTGACCTCAAGTAAGTCACTTAACTTCTCTCAGTTTTCTCATCTGTAAAATGGGAATAATGACACTTATCACATAAAATATATAAAAATTAAATTAATACATGTAAAGTACTTAGAGCAATGTCTATAATATAGTACTATAAAGCATATTTATCATCGTAATTTACAGAACCAACAAAAGTATGCCTCAAAAGATGTATAAAATTCATAAAGATGTCAAGAACTAAGAATAATCAAAAGCATTATATAATGTAAGTAGGAATTATAAAACTAAATGAAAATAACTGAAAATTATGCATTGAACACTGCATAAATAATCCTCAACATAAAGTCAATAAATATTTGATCATTTGATATGCCCAGCTCTGTGGCAGATGCTGAGGGCATACAACTGATAATAATGGTGGTGATAATAGCAACTTTTTTTAAAGCTTAGGCATAGCTCAGAAGGTAACAGATCTAAATCTATTAAGTGTACCATGCATGCTCATGTCCTTTCCATGGCTTTGCTCACGCTGGAGGTTCCTTACCCTAAAGTAGCCCTCTCCACTGTGTCCTTCCAACTGAGACACCCTCCAGGACCCAGCACAAATACCCTTTCTTCAATGACTCCGGCAGAACCCGTTTCCTCACTGCACCTTTACTTTCCTCTACTACAGCACTTATAACCTTACAGTAAAGATTTTTGAGCTCTGATTTCCAATGTCATAATCTCTCCATCACACCATAATGGTTGTCAACGTGCCTTCCAACCCTAATATGTCCACAGTTATAATGAAATGTTACTTTCAGAGACCTTTCATAAGGAAAGAGGGAGGAGAAAAAGTAAAATATTAATATATCCTACAGTGTTCAGGGAAGAATTTTAAAAGATATGGAAATGAAAAAATAGGTAGAATACAGACAGGCAAAAAGAAGATGACAAATATTACACTCAGGGCAAACTAACATTGACAAAGGCAGGAAATGAGCAGAAGCAATACGTGTGCGAACCCTTCAGGAAGCTCTGGGTTGGGAGAAGTAGATAATGAAAGAGCTGACATGGTGAAAGTCTTCATATCACATGGAGATCCTAGGCAAATCGCTTTACTTTACTAAGCCTCAATTTCCTTACCTGTAAAATCCACCAAGCTATTCTGGGGAAAAAAAAAAGTCTAAAAAGTGTTTGATGTTGTACTGGACACCTACTAAGTGCTGAGAAATAAGAGAAAAAATTTTTTTCTTCTTTTATTTTAGATTTTATTTATTTATTTTTAGAGAGAAGGGGAGGAAGGGAGAAAGAGAGGGAGAGAAACATCAAGATATGGCTGCCTTTCATGTTGTCCCCTACCAGGGACCCAGCCTGCAACCCATGCACATGCCCTGACTGGGAATTGAACCGACAACCCCTGGCTTCACAGGCCCATGCTCAATCCACTGGCCACACCAGCAAAGGAGAGAAGTAATTTTTTTAATGTCAAATCTGTAAATGTAGACTGAGTCTAGATCATAAAACATACTAAACGGAATATTGTGGGTTCTCAATTTCATCCAATAAGCCTAGAGAACTTGTGAAGTTTTAAAATGAAATAAAAACAACTGGTAGCAGTACACAAAAGGAGATCCCAAGTCATATACAGCAGAGCCAGGAAGCAATTTCAGCAACTAAGGCATGTAATAATGAGTGCCTGACCTAAACTGATTACAGTGGAATGAGAGACAGATACGAGGTCTTTCCAAGGAAGAATGACTAGAAGTTAGTGAAAACTGGCTGAGGGACAAAGAACAGGACAGGGAAGGTTTCAATGCTGACAGCAGGCAACACAGCAAGGTAAATAGTTAAGGGGGTTTGAATCAGATCAACATAGGTTAAACCCTGACTTCCACCTACCAGCAGTGTGTCCTTGGACAACAAATCCAACATATCTGAATCTCGTATCTGTAAACTAAAGATAATTCTAATTTCAGAGGCTCCTGGGCATTTACAACCTGGTAACCTCTCAATAAATAGTATATGCATTTAATACATGGTTTCTTTGTGCTTCCATGGCCTCTGTTTGAACATCCTTTCCCTCTTCTTTTGCCAAACTCTCAATCCTCTTTTAAGAGTCAGCTTAACATCAGCTCCTTGGGAAGCTTTCCACTAAGCAACCACCAATCTAATTACTCCTATAATAGCATGTTATAAGCATGCATTACAGAAATATTTTTTTCTTATCTGTCTCTTGCCTCTCGCCACATTGGAGTGAGAGTTTCTTGACAGCAGAAACTGGATACCTTTGTATCCACAATGTTAGCATGATTAGTACATAGCAGGCTCTGGATTTTTTGTTGAACTGGAAAATATGCATATATATGTGTGTGTGTGTGTGTGTGTGTATGAACACATATATAGCTCCAAATTAACTAGCTACTTAAAAAACTTTTCCAACTAAATGCTTTTCCAAATAAGTAAAATCACACTTTAAATTCATATTTCATAATTTTAGAAAAATACTCTCCCATCTCACACAAACACCACGCTGTCATCATTACGCATCCATGAAGGCAACGTTCTACAAGCACAGAAATCCCAATCCATGATTCAGTCTATTAGAAGTATGGTTCTTGAGGAGCTACTTTTTGATTGCTGTATTCTCTACACCTAATTCAGGGCATGGAACAGATCAGGTGCCCAACCAATAACAAATAGCATAAAGAATATGACAAAAATATGATGTACAATTAACAGTCCCTTTCATACTACAAACCAATAAAGGCTAACCAATTATTCCCTGCAGCTGTTTTGCAGACAAAATCCCCAACTACCCAGAAATTATTTAAAATATCAAATGCCTACTAGTAGTAAACCTGTAAATATCTAAAAATAGTAATTTATGCTGGTTGATCTCCCTTTAAATTAATGAATACTAATCTCAAAAGTGGGCCCTCGCCCTAACCAGTGTGGCTCTCAGTTAGTTTAGCATTGATCTGCAAAATGAAAGGTCACCAGTTTGACTCCTGGTCAGGGCACAGGCCTGGGTTGCAGCCCAGTCCCCAGCTGGGATGCGTGCAAGAGGCAACCAATCGACGTTCCTCTTTTTCTCCCCCTCTTCCCTAAAATTTTTTTTTTAAAGTGGGCCCTGAGTACTGCCAGGACTCCTACATTTTTCCCTAGTCCATTTATTCTCCCATTGTCCTAGATCACCATTTCATATCTTCTCCTCAGATTTTTCATATCTCCTTCCTCACTTTCTCTCAGCTAAGGCCTGTGCCTCTATTTTCTTTTATCTTATAACTACAGATGAGGGGTTCTCAACAGGGTTTTAATGAACAGCTCCACCCTACCCTGGGGGACACATAGTTCAAAAAAACTTCGTCTACATCCAAAGGCTGAAGGCCCCAGGACTCAGCCTTTGACCCACACCTTTGGAACTTTCTCACACCTTTATATATCACTTATCCATTAACAATTTCCACATTTATTTCTTCAGCTTGGACTTCTCTTCTGAATTACAGTTTCATATATACTACTCTGTATTGACATTTCATTTAAAAATTTAGCATGTTGCAAAACCAAATGACTTCAGATGGTCCTCCCTCCTCTCTCTATTACTCTGTGGTCTTCCTCAAACCACTAAGTGATAATTCTGTTCTTTAGTGGATTAGGCTCTAAACCTTGGAGTCATCCTTGATCCTCTCTTCACATCTGATGCTCTAGGTTAGACACAAGTCAAAAAAATCTGCCATTTCTCACAACCTCCACTATTAGCACCCACCCAAGTCACTCTGACCTTTAACCTGGATAAATGCAACAGCCTACTATGGGTCTCACTTCTGCCCTTGCTGTAGACAGACAACCTAACAATCAGAAAGAGTCTTTCAAATACAAGTCAGATCTATCTATTCTCAAAATAAAAACAAGTTCTTAGAGTCCTCCAAGGCCATATATGACTTGGCCCCCTTCTGACCTGATTACAGTCATACTTCAGTACTTGTGGGCTTCAGAACTTGTCAAACCCTGTATTCATTCCATTTTGATGAGAAAAAAATGTTCAGCACTCAGTGCTTGCTCAGGACACCTGCCAGAACTTGTATGAGTCATGATGCTGCCCCACAAAAGAATATGCCCCACAACAGAAAATGCCTCACAGTTTGGTACGCGTCGGTCTGGGCACTCATCCTGGAGTACCTAGAGTACCTAGAGTACCAAGGTACTCTATCTACTTCTTTCCCCTACTGCTCACTCAGTTCCAGCCAAACTCACTGGTATACCCCTACCTCAGGGACTTGGTGGTTGCTTTAATGGCTCTTTCCACTACATCCATATTGCACCCTTCTTTCTCACTTTTAGGTCTCTGCTCAAATAGCATCTCTCCTAAGGCTACCACTGCAATTTCCTGTGCACTCCACTAGCACTCCCCTTCATTGATTTATTTTTTTCCTCTCTAGCACTTCTCACCACCTAACATATATTTTAATTAATTTGTACACCATCTTCCTCCCCACCCCCAAGGTAAACTTCACGATGGCAGGGATTTTTATTGTTTTGTTCATTGTTCTGTTTTGTTTGTTTTGTTCAGTCCTGGTACATAACTAGGTATTTGTTAACTTAATAAAGATAATCTACACTGTAACTGTATGCATTATTCTAAAAACTTATATCCATGCGATACTACTCTACTCATTTCTCCCAATTTTAACCAGCACAACTTTGAGAATCAAAGCACATGCTTAAATCTAGTGCAAAATCCTAAAATACCCCTCCCTTAACTACTACTCTCAGCCTATCTTTACTTTCAAATTCAAAATTCAACCAATAACCCCCTCTATAGAAATCACAAATAATTCAGTTCAGAGCAAAGTACCCCCAGTCCCCAGAACTCTGAGATTTTCCAAGTGACTTCTGAAAGGCCTCAAAGTTCAGTGCTGTATGATAGTCTCAGGATTCTGATTCTTGGTGAAGACCTGCGGTACCTCCCCACTCTTCAGAAAAATCTAGAACCAATCCAGTTTCCCTAGATTCAAATTCAGGTATGATCTGAAAATAATCCAAAGTATAATTAAAGTACGTGAAAATAGCACTGAATATTATTAAAATGAGACTGAATGAATACCGTTAAGATTGGAAGAAATGCCCTCCGAATTCAGAGAGAATGAATGCCTGTAATATAGCTGATTTAAATAACTTTTTCACAAAAAAAAATGCAGGTTCTGAACTAAACTCTAGAGCCTGGGCTTCCTACCTCAGTAAGGAACAGACGTATTCCTCAAGAGAGACCGCAGAGGCTACACCCTCCGGCCAGCCCTCGGGATCCGGGGGCGACGACTGGCCAGCCCCACCTCCTTCACTCGCCACCGCCGCCCGGGGGAGCGCTCCTCTAGCCCACACCTGCCTGGCACCTCCCCAACCCTCCTCCTTCGTGCATTTCCTCACTTTGTTGGGGACACACACACAAATACCCTACCAGAAACACCGGCTCCTCCTACAGCCTCCCCCACTGGTGAAGAGGATCGGGCGCCCAACTGTGGACGGGCGGTGGCGCAGGGCTTGACACACTGTCCCGCAGAGACTGGGGAGCCAAGAGTCCCCAGAACCCGCGCAGCCGCAGACCGCACCAGCGCGGTGGTGGGAGCCAAGCCGGGCTACACTTCCGCCCTCCGCTCTCCAGCAGCACACACAAGCCGCAGCGCCGCCGCGGAGCCCTAGAAGCCCACCCCAAGTCCAGTCACCCTCGTCGCCCGTAGATGACGTCAGGGGGCCCCACGTGGTCCGCACTCTGCCCTCTGAATTCGGTCCAACCTCGCGAGGAGGCAGGAGCCATGCTTGAGCATGCGCAGACGGAGTGGAGTCGCTTGAGTGTGGCAAATTCACAACTTACACCTCTTAAGAGATTCTGGCCCCTTTCACGTAGTCATCGGTATTTAGGGAAGTTAACATAACAGTTCTGTGAAAGCAGAGAGTTTTAAAAATACTCAGACACTGCCTCCATGGAGCTTGATTGCAGCATCCCTCTCTTGCCTTTGCAGAATAATTTTAATAAAACGTTGGTTTTCAAAGTGTATTTATATCCATCGATACATTCTTCTTTCTCACTTTGCATACACCACTTATTCTTCATGACTCAGTTCAGGTGTTTGAACAATTTTCCCTAATCCACCCGATTTGGGTCAGATGTTCCTAAGTTTCCTCATTTTTTGAATCCTCCATGCCAGCGTTCAATACATGTTTAAATAAACTAAGCTGAACATGAACTTTCTTCCATGATTCCTATGACGTTCACCTTAGGAACCAAATTCTTCCTCAGAGCTTAGCATTTAAGTAGAAAGTAGTGGTTTCCTTTCCTACTTCATCAGTTTCAAAATTATCAGCTAGGAAAGCTAAACGTGATTGACATACACTGCTATTTGCAGAGTGGGAGCCCAGCAGTCGCCTAGCAGTCAAGAGCCTCCGACAGGACTGCATTGTGTCTAGATGCCAGTTTTGTGATCTGCGTGGGGAAGGCACTGTTGCTTCCAACTCCCTGCGAACTCTGCATTGTATTCCCCCAGACAAAATCACATTTGTGTTCTTCTATCCTTTTACTCTTACTCTAACGACAGCTTTCAAACGATGCTAGAATGGAAACTCCTAAAAAGCAGGGTTGAATTTCTAGATATGAAAGGTTGCAGACTGGAGCTCTACAGGCCAGAACTGGACTACTGTGTGACACTGTAATGTATTCAAACCTATGTGCCATACACATTGTGATATTATGCACATACTAGTTTAAGTTTCCATTCTAGTTGCCCAAACTGAGAATTCCATGCTCCGTTGGTGATCAACAACAGAAAGACCACACTCCAGAAGCAGTTATCACAATGTCCTCTGTTATCGCTATCTTGATCCACACCTCCTGGTTTGCTGATTAACATGCCGAATGTCACGGATAGGTTTTTATTTTTGTCTTGCTCAAAAGTATGATAAATGTTAGAAATGGGATTCATTTATGAATTTAGCAGTATTTAAGATACGTAGATTGATTAAAACATTTTAGGGATTCTTACCACTTTGGTTAACAGAGTAGAGGAATTCATGAAGCCTGCAGCTCAATCCCTAAGTTTTCTTGACCTCTATAAATGTTATAAAATTTAGCCTCAGGAATGATGTTACATCTGCCTTAAGAGAACCTTTCTTGCAAGGAGACAATGAGAGCACCTTAAAGGGCAGAGTTGGAGGGTCTCATCAAGCTTACAGAGCTGGTCGGATGAGCTGTTTTGTTTGATAAATGTCTATGCATATCAGAATTGGGTTTAAGATTGGCTTCCATTATAACCTCATATCCAGATTATGGGGAAGTAATTAATCCTCATTCACCTCAATTTCTTTGTGGCTTCGGTTATCTATTGAAAAAATTGAGAATTATAAATGATGAAGTTAGTCTCAGTTAGCAAAATTGGCAGATGTACAGTTGACCCTGAACAACACAACCATTAGGGGTGCCAACTCCTGAGCAGTCAAAAATTTGGATAAAACTTTTGACTCCACACCAAAACTTAACTACTAATAGCCTATTCTTGACTGGAAGCCTTACAGATAACATAAATAACTCACTAACATGTGTTTTATATGTTACATGTATAAAATGCTCTATTCTTACAATAAGCAAGAGAAAAGAAAATGTTAAGCAAATCATAACATGGAGAAAATACATTTACAGTATTTATTGAAAAAATCCTTCTATAAGTGGACCCACCACAGTCCAAAGTTGTGTTGTTCAAAGGTCAATTCTATTCTCTTTGCCCCTTAAAATGTTTTCAAAATTCTAAAAAATTTTCAATGGTAACATATTTCACAAAATTCAGATTTCTGGCTTACTCTGGAAACCGACAATCCTGAGCCTGCATGACCACATAGCAACTACGTGCTGGAGTAGAGAAGCAGCTGCCCCCTTTTAGGCTGGCATGCTCTCTACAGTTTACTACTGTCCCCACAGTATCACTTATTTGGACATAAAATTACCTAAGGGGATTCTAGAGGAACAGCTTAACACTCCTGTATGGCTCCTCATGTTTCTAATGTGCTGTCGACCTCAGTTCTTTGCACATAGATATTAATGTTGAATGAAAGACCAAAACAACCTGTCCAGAAGGCATTATCCTGAAAAATTTAACACACATTTGATTGTGATTGTGATATAATTGTGGTTCTAAGATTTTACTTTTCAGGAATTCTAAGGACACATGCTTGAACATTGAGAAAGTATCATCATGTATGGTACCATACTTAGTGTTTTCTCCTTGACATGAGAGGACATTTGGAGGATCCAAATATTATATTGAGACTTTCCATGTTTAACAGTCATAGGAATTCCATTTGTATCTGTTTAATTGGCATTCTAAAATCAACCCAGGAGCTGGATAGACACATTCTTTTATCTTTAATGATAGCCTTTTATTCACTTTGTTATTCAGTCATTCAAACATTTCTTGAGTTCAAATATTATGTGCTTCATAGAGTGAAAATAACTCTTAAACGACAGCAACGAAATCCCAAAATTTAAGTAGATATTTTATTTTTAGTAGCAGTAATTCTTTTTTTATTTATTGGTATGTGTGTGTGTGTGTGTATGAGAGAGAGAGAGAGAGAGAGAGAGAGAGAGAGAGAGAGAGAGAGAGAGAGATTTCTTGTTCCACTTATTTATTTGTGCATTCACTGGTTGACTCTTGCATGTGCCCTGACCTGGGATGGAACATGCAACTTGGGTGTACTGGGAGGACATTCTAACCAACTGGGCTACCTGGCCAGGGCTTAAATATGTATTTTAAAGTCACAATTTTAAACACTTTCCCCATGACTACCATGTCATGTACCATATGTAACTCTATCACTGCTACAGATAAAATGTGGGTTTCTATTGAAAATATTGTGTTCAGTTACTTAGAACTTTTTATCTTCTTGTCTACACAGATGGATTCTATCAGAGTGGATTAAAACAATATACCAAATATCCTTTGGAAATATATATATGTGTGTATATGTATATTCATAGCTTCTATGCATCAGTGTTTCAATTTTTCATTTCATAAGTTAACATAATTCTAAGATTTTTTGAATTAGATTATTTGACTCTTCCCATATAAATATTCTATAAAAAGCTTTTATTAAAAACTGGGACAAATCAGTCAGGCAGTTTTCAACCTGTTTTTTCAATGAGCACAGAAGAAAAATAGTCTGGGAAGTGTAAAAATTAAGGCAAAATCTTTTCATTTTATTTTAAATATATTTTACTGATTATGCTATTACAGCTGTCCCTATATTTCCCCCTTTGTCCCTCTCCACCTGGTACCCCCATTCCTTCCAGCATGCCCCCCTGCCTTAGTTTATGTCTATGGGTCCTGCATATATGTTCTTCAGTGTCTCCATTTCCCATACTATTCTTAACCTCCCCCTGTATATTTTGTACCTACCATTTATGTTTCTTATTCCCTGCACCTTTCCCCTCATTCTTCCCCTTTCCTTTTCCCACTGATAACACTCCAAATGATCCCTGTTCTACGATTTCATTCCTGTTCTAATTATTTGCTTAGTGTGTTTTTAGATTCAGTTCTTGATAGTTGTAAATTTGTTGTCATCTTAATGTTCGTAGTTTTTATCTTCTTTTTCTTAAATAAGGCCCTTTGACATTTCAGATAATAATGGCTTGGTGATTATCTTGTGTGGGAAACAAGCACTTTATCTCCCCTTCCATTCTATATGATATCCAGTGATCTAGGTTGTGGGTCCTTGCTTTAAATCACTTTGAATGCTTCTTGTCAGTCCCTTCTAGCCTGCAAAGTTTCTTTTGAGAAATACTGTAAATTTTTTCGGACTATAAGACACACCCCCCCCATTTGGGAGGAATAATGGTGGTTAATGCTGCTTTTGAGTTCTGTTTTCATTTATATTGGTGAAATATTATTTTTATGTTATTAAATATTTTACCACATTTTTTGTTTCAAAATTTTTTTTTCCTATTTTTCTCCTTTAAAACCTAGGTGCATCTTTTGGTCTTAAAAGTATGGTAGCTGTCAATGCCTCCATCTTGACTGAAGTCCCCCAAAGCCTTAAAAAAAAACACAAAAAAACCCAACAGCTTGAAACAGCAAAATAAATCCTTGCAATGACATGTTGATGCTACCAGATGTCACAAAAGACCTGATGTAAAGCTCAGCTCTCCCAGCCAGCAAGGCCAGTTAATAGCACACTCAATGAAGTAACCAAGTTTCCCAACAGGAAACCTCTGGTTACCTCAAGAGAGCTTGTGAAAACCTAAAGGACTCTCCAAACAAAATTATTTCAATTTGGAAAATAAAATCCACTCTCTAAACCTTTTCAATACTGATAAATATCTTTTTCAAATTCATTTTCCTCTCCTTCACATTCTGTTCTTGAATCATAAGATAGTACAGCATAGCATTGGACATGGGCTCTTAAATCCCTTATCTGTCATCTGTTAACTGTGGGATCACAGGCAAAATTATTCAACCAAGATTGGCTTTGCAATCCGCCATGGTTGGTGTAAAATAAAAATGAGGGCCCTTTGTTAAGAAAAAGAATTTCAAGATGGCAACCACACAGTGTCATATCAAGCACTGTGGGACTGGACAGATCACTTGTCCAAGAACCTGACTGTTATGTAACTTCTCCAAGTCTCCATTTTTCTTGAGGTAAAATGAGGATAATCATAGCACCTGCTTCATAGACTTGTTTTGAAGATTAAATTGGATGATGCTCATAAAGCATTTGTCATAGTGCTTCGCACACAGTGAGCTCTCCATAAATGGGAGCTGTTGTTTTCATGCCAGAGCAATGTTCTTTAGCACAGACCTAAATAAGCCCCTGCCCTGGTTTTACAAACTCCGATCCTGTCTACAGAAAAAAAATCTAAATTTATTGGTCTAATCCTAACCCAGTTTACCAGCTTCATCACCTGGCTGGCTCCCTGGTCTCTCTGTCTGACCTCTCTCACACCCTGTACTTTTGCTTACCCTGTTCCTTCTGTTGGAAATGCGCTCTCCCCAGGGCTCTTGGGAAAACACAGGAATCAGAGTCACAGCTCTGACTTCAAGTTACTTACAATCTAGACTGGGAAACAGAATATTGCACAGAGATTTAGCAACAATGCAAGACAGGACAAAAGGAGTGATCAAGGATAAAAATGTCATGAAAGTTCAGAAGAAGTACAGGTTGTGACTGAAAGGGCACTTTTGTAGGGCATTTCATTTCATAGTTTATTAATCATTACTATGTTATGCATAGACCATATGTTATATGTATCAAACCCCATAACTCCATGGATTATTTTTCAAAAATAAAATTCATACTTTTACATTGTTAGACACTAAACTTAAAAGGGGGCAATGTATGCTTTTAAATTAACTTTATTTTTCAGAGCAGTTTTATGTTCACAACAAAATTCTGGAGAGTTCCTATACACCCTGTCTCCACACATACAATTTCTTCCACTATCATATCCTGAACTGCAGTGGTACGTTTGTTACAATCAATGAACCTGCAATGACACATTGTAATCACCTAAAGTCCAGAGTTGACATTAGTTTCACATTCCATTGGTTTAGCCAAATATGTAATGACACGTATCCACCACTATAGAATCATACAGAGTAGTTTCACTGTCCCAGGAAAATCCTCTGTGCTCTGCCTGTTCATCCTTCTGCCCCAAACCCTTGGCAACCACGGATCATTTGATGTCTCCATAGTGTTGCCTTTTCCAGAATCATAGAGTTGAAATCATGAACTATGTAGCCTTTGCAGAGTGGCCTCCTTCTCGTAGTAACACGCATTTAAGTTTCTGTTATGTCTTTCAGGGTGCAATGGTTTGTTAAATAAAATTTTAAATATTTAAATGAAACATTTAATTACACAGAGCTAAATATTTACATGATCTCTCTCTCTCCCTCTCTCTTTTTCTTAACAATATGCTAATTGAAATTTGATATAGACTTTTTTCAACCACTCTGTGTTGGGGAACTTTCTGTAGGATAATTTGCCTATTTATACTAATTGTCACAATTGCCGTCCCAGGGATGGTATGTTCCTAAGGGCTCTCTGACTTTTAGGAACAAGAAGATAATTTAAAACACCTACTTTAAAATAAATTAAAGTATTCAGTTTAACTACTAGAATAATCTGTCAATGTTGAATTTTTGAAAAGCTCATTTTATAATCCTTACCTTTTCATACTCACCTCCCAACCCAATGGTACAGCGAGCCCATATCTTTCTCAGTTAGCGTTATCACTGCCACAAACATGATGTGGTTTATTTGTCACGTTTTTCTAAACACTACAAGTGAAGCTCTGTATCTAACACTGTGTTTCTAAGATGCATTCATTATCTTGGCTTTGAAGGACTAGCATGATTTAAGAAGTTGAGAAAGAAAGTTAAGTTGTAGATTTTAGGAAAGTAATAAAGAATAATCAAAAGCAGGGATGAAACACTTATGTTCATACTGGGGTGTAATGAGTGGATTTTACTCTGATACTGTTTGTCAGGAACTTAGGACGTTCACCATGCATACAGTTAGTCTATTAATCTACTGTTAATCTATTTAACAGGTAACACATGCACAGCATATTGTGTCCTGGGTGCAATTGTAGAACATGTTTCTAGTATCCTAGCCAGAGTCTCAATGCTCATATAACTTGGGAGGTCCTCTTTAGAAAGTGCACATACTCACAAATAATGTATGAATAAAGAATTAGGTGATCTTAGAAAGGTCCCATTCTAGTGACAGGTCTTGAAAGTTTAGCTTCACAGTAAACTCACCTCTGTTTGTAACCATTGAGAGACTAAAGTTCAGAAATAACCTTCAGGCAGCCTGACTCTTCACCTGTCTCAGGTTCCAGGACTGCTCTGAGCCCATGATCTAATCTCCTCCATGGAAAAATGGTTCATCTTGGTTATATTGCCATTGGAGCAAAGGACATAATTAAACAGGAATCTTTCATATTCTACTGGTCACACATTACTATTTACCACTTATGTACCCTTATTTTATTTACTGCCATATTCTAGGCAGGTTTTCTAACAGTCTTTTTACCCCTAGCCATAATTTGACATTTCTGTATTGAGGGGCGGATACAATAAAATATCATTTTCTCCCCTCTTTCTACCCTTTCCCAGCAATCCATAAAATGACCAGTGTTCTCACAGAACAGTGTGCTCATTCACTTAATAGGCTTTTATGTGCAAGACTGTGCAAGGTACTCAAGAAAGCAAGATGCATCAGAAATTATTTCCTCCCTCAAGGAGCTCACATTCCAGTGTGGCAGAGAGTGGACAAGTAAACACATGACCACACAGTCCCTCACCGACTGTCACAGAACCACACCCAGCTGTCAGGGGAACCTCGCTTCCAGAACGACAAGCAGAGAACACTCTGATGGTTGCCAGATGGGAAGGGGGTGGAGGCCTGGGTGAAAAAGGTAAAGGGATTGCAAAGTACAAATTGGTAGTTATAGTACAAAGTAGTCACGGGAATGTAAAGTGCAGCATAAGGAAAATAGTCAATCATATTGTAATAACTACCAATGGCACCAGGTGGTATTAGACTTAACGGGGTGAACTCTTTTTAAGTTATATAAATGTCTCACCACTGTGCTGTACACCCGAAACTAATGTGATATTGAATATTAATTGTAATTGAAAAAAAGTTTTTTAAGAGCAACTAGTGAAAATGCATAAAAGAAATTGTAAAGGATAAATAGAGTACAACAGATAGACAAGGAAGGAAAGGGTTGTTAAGCCAGGGGGGTTTTACCAAGGGGTACATGGATCAAGTTCAAGGGGTCGAAGAATTTCCATGGGAAACAATTACATCTTTATTTTCACTGGCATTCAGTTAGTGAAATTTAACATTTTTTAAATTATAACTATAGGCCCAAAACTGGAATAGTGTTAGCAATACTTGTACCTTGTCCCCAATAGAAACACATGTATACTCAACTCATAGTGTAGTTGAAACAGATTCTTAAAAGATCATTTATACTCATCACTACTTTGAAATTACAGTAAGTATTAGGCCCAGTGTGAGACCTTATTATTTATTGCATCAATAGAAAATACAACATGATATAACTCAAACTTTTTTCTAATACTTTTATAATTACATATAAATGTAGTTGAATCTCTTTGTAAGATTATATCTGCTTATTAAGTACTTTAAGTATCTGCATTTAAGTACTTTATTCTGCGAAAGCCTCTGTAGACTTGACCAGACTACAGGGTCCAATGCTAAAAAAGAAGTAAATAATAAAATCAAGAACCCTTATTCTAGGCGAAAGGAACAGAAGACAGCAAGTGTAAAATATGAGGACTCATTCAAGAATTCAATCACCAGCACTGCCTTTTCTTTCTCTTGACTCTAGATTCTTCTCCATCTCTCTCCTCTACTCTCTTACCTCCACTCCCCCCTAGTTTGGGGCATCTGTCCAGTGCCCCTCCTCCAATCCATTTTCCACACTCCCCCAAGAATAGTCTACTTAGAATGCTGATACTGTGCCACCGCTGTTTGGGTCAAAGGCGGTAAGGAGAGCCCTGCCCACTTGACCTTCATTTTGCCTCTCCCACAGCCTCCAAGCACCATGCCATGGAGCCCTTGAGGTCCTTGGGACAGGTTTGGAAATCCCTGGCCTAAAAGAGCAAGTGTGGCTTTCAACACCCTCCATGGGGTGTTCAACAATATAATTATTACCCTGGCTTTTATGTCATTGTGATTGGATTCACTCACCTGTTTGCATGTTAATTTATTTATTAATTAAAGCTTTCCTGAAGTATTTTCTATTTACCATGGCTGAGGTGATGGCTCCATGATAGCATTCTTACCCCAGGAGGCTTCTATTGTCCTGCCCCACAGTCCTTTTGGCCATGAGAGAGATCTGGCTTCTCTCACATAACATATGTCCCAAGAGAAAAGAAGATGGAAAGGATGGAGGTCAAGGACATTTTTTCAAAGGTTTACTATTTTATTAAGAGGGCAAACCCTCCCGGGGACATCCACCTATATCTCACTGGACAAAATAGTGTCACATGGCCACCCCCAGCTGGAAGTCATACTAGGATATCAAGTATTTTCATTTGGGTACATTTCTTGCCTCAGATATAATTAGGGTAATGTTGAAGAAGGGGAAATAGATATTTGAGTGGACAGCTAGCCATGTCTGTTACATGACCTTCTCACTTAATTCTACTTTTTAAAATGGCAGCCCATTTAAGATCTGGTACTATAAGCTTGAATATAGAATATAATAACTTAGGTAATGGGTATGTAACAGTCAATGGTAATTCAGTGTGAGGAAAAGCAATTATACTAACTTTTGCCTTACATTGATCCATTTAGTCAGAGAAATTAGCCCACATTGGCATGGGTTGCTCTGGGTACTAAATATAGTAACTAATGGGCTAGATTTTCCCATGTTCAAATTACCCATATCTAGCAAGGTAAGCAGTGTTTGAATCTGGTTGCTTAAACATTTGAGCTCCTTTTTTATGCTATTACTACAATGAATGAAATTATATCCTATGTTTTGAGTAGGAAAACCAAACTACACATCTCATTGCTTATACACAATTTACATTTTATTCACCTGCTTTAAATCCTTTTTCAGAATGTGGCAAGCATGAATTAAAAAAATTCAGTAATATATAATTCATACAACTTAAGCATTGCAAATTAGAGTAAATATTGTTATTTCTATTTCTTCATATTATAATCATGTCATCTCTTGCAAAGCCCTCGCTTATCTAGAAGAATTATATAATATTCTCAATCTACTATGAATGGGCAATGCTTTACCTGGGTGCTATGTAAATTTATTATGTCTTAGTTGCAGGATGGGACCTCATCCAAGCAATTTAAAGTTTCAGTAGATCAAGTATGGGTGTTGTCCTGATAATTATTTAGAACAAGCTAGGAAGAGTGGAGGAGTAATAATGAACTAAGTGCAGCCAAAGATGAAGATAAAAACAAAATTTAATTTTTGTACATTAGATTACTAATATAATGATAAAATGATTCAAACACAGTAAAGCAGCAACTTCTTTATTTTTTCCATTAATCGTCTAATATTTATTAGTTGTATGTGCTAAACTGATGTAAAACTCCTAAAGAATGTGTTGGGTCCTATGCAACACCAGCAGTGTCCTGACCCATGCTTATTGATTGACTGAAGAATGTATTTGTGAAAAATTCCAGTGTTAACTTCCAATTACCAGTAAATTCTCTTCATAGCTAAAAAGAATTACTTGAATTAAGCCCAGTAGTATAAAGGTATAACTGTAAAGTTGGGTGACTTTTTTTAAAACAAGTGTGATGGAATAAAAAATATGTTGTCCTTCTTCAAAGTTGAAATGCCAGGAGGCTACACACTTGTTTAACAGTAATGTAGTTAATCAAAGTATGAACAAACTCTTTTGCAATTGCTTTTGAATCCAGTTAAAGAGACAGAAGAAAAACAATTCACATTATTTTACAAATAAAGCTATTCTTTTATTCCACCTCCTGAAAAATATACCTTATTTGGATTATATATTTTACTCACCATATAGGACTTTAGATAACTCTTCACTATGTTAACAAAATTGTCCTTGAAAAATAAATTTTCACTGATTAAATGCACTGAAATAAACATAACACAGTATCATCATAATACATTAAATCTCCCCATGAAGAAATCCGAAACTGTGCCCAGGCTTTATGTAGTGAGGACTGTCTATAATTAACCCTTAAACCACTCTCTCTAGGCATCCTTAAGTTTGCTCAAGCATTGATATTAATAATGCACCAATAAAGCAGAACATTCTTAGCATGTGTCTCTAGGACTGAAAGTTGGTTAATAATTGTTTGTAATAATAGTATCATCAGTTGCCAAAGAGGTTTGATTGAATGTGTGTAGGACAACTAAATATTGTGACTATAAGTGAACATCTAGGTAGAAAGATATGTGTTGAATATGAATATATAATTAGCTTAAAGCAATATATTTGGCTTCAGATTATGCAGTGGAATGTTTGTGCCCTCCTAGTGTTAAAAGATTCCTTGACAAAATACATGTTTTAAGTCTTGTAACATATATTTCTAAAACAGATTAGGTTTTAGCTGTTAACTAACTTGTTTCCTACAGCTTGAGGCCAACTTCATTGCAAGGATGTGATAAAAGTGGCTCTCTAAGACTGACTCTCTGACTTTGGCAACTTTTTCAGTTCTGCAACAGTTGGTAGAGAGGTTTTGAAAATCAGCGAGACCGGAGCAGAGCCAGGGTCTAGCTGTGGGTACCATCATGTCAGAACTCTACATGAAACCATCATACAGATAGTGATTTTATCTGCAGCACTCAAAGGTAAGCTACTTGAGGGCAGGGACCATCTGCATCAGACATGTCAGGTAGCCTCCAGCTCCCTAGTTTTATCCTAGGGTATTTCTAGATTCAAGGACTAATGGATTCTTCAATTATGGAGTAAAATTAAAACTCACAACTACTGAAGTGTTTACTACCATGTCAATGAACTAAAAATTTACTTGCTTTTAATCATATGCAATAAAATAAGTGTATACCTGTAGTTTGACATGAAATTTATCTCATAATTGATTTATCCTATTCCTAGTGTTTTTGAAAGATTCATTTTTATTTCTCTTGTTTTGACAGCTCTATGACCATGTCATTGTATCACAAAGTGGGGAACAAATGAAATAAAACAAAATAATAATGGCATGATGGAATACTTAAATCACGGTCTTTAGAGTACAACAGACTTAAGCTTAGAGTCCAAGCTCTACAACTTACTGTGGAAACCTGAGTAAATTACTCAACTGCTCTTACTCTCAACTTTTCTTCTCCAAAAAAAAAAAAAAAAAAAAAAGGGAACAATATTGATAAATGTGAATATCTACTAAAATAATGTATGGAGGAGAATTGAATAATGTATGTAAAAGGGACATAAGAGGATTTGGGGGGCAATGAAAGTATTCCATATCATGATTGTAGTGGTTATTACATGGCTATGTGCATTTGTCAAAATTCATAGAACTGTACACAAAAAGTATGAATTTTACAGAATCTGAAGTGTACCTCTATAAATCTGACTTTAAAAATAAAGTAATAAAATTTTACTTTAATTTTTTAATTGTTGAAGTACAGTTGTCTCCATTTTCCTGCCACCACTTTCCCCCACCCCATGCATGCCCACCTCCTATCTTCAATCCTTCCTTGCTTTGGCTTTGTCCATGGGCCCTTTATTCATGGTCTTTGACAACCTTTCCCCTTCTTTCCCCTGTTATCATCTTCCCCCCTCCCCTCTGGTTACTGTCAGTTTGTTCTTTATTTCAATGTCCCTGGTTCTATTTTGCTTGCTTGTTTGTTTTTTTTTATTAGGTTCCACTTACAGGTGGGATCATATGGTATTTGTCTTTCATTGCCTGGCTTATTTCACTTAGCATAATGCTTTCCAGTTCCATCCATGCTGTCACAAAGGGTAGGAGCTCCTTCTTTCTTTCTGCTGTGTAGTATTCTATTGTGTAAATGTACCATCATTTTTTTAATCCACTCATTTACTGATGGGCACCTAGGTTGCTTTCAGCACTTGGCTATTATAAATTGTGCTGCTATGAACATTAGGGTACATAATTTCTTTTGAATTGGTGTTTCAGGATTCTTAGGGTATAACCCCAGCAGTGGAATTTTTGGGTCAGAAAGCAATTCCATTTTTAGTTTCTTGAGGAAATTTCATACTGTTTTCCACAGCGGCTGCACCAGTCTGCATTTTCACCAACAATGTACTGGGGTTCCCTTTTCTCCACAACCTTGCCAGCACTTATTGTTGATTTGTTTATGATGGCCATTCTGAATAGTGTGAAGTGGTATTTTATTATGGATTTAATTTGCATGTCTCTGATGGCTAGTGATGCTGAGCATACTTTCATACATCTCTGGGCCCTCTGTATGTTCTCCTTGGAGAAGTATCTGTTTAGGTCCTCTGCCCATTTTTTAATTGGATTGTTTGTCTTCCTGGAGTGGAGTCGTGTGAGTTCTTCATATATTTTTGACATCAAACCGTTGTCTGAGATATCATTGGCAGATATATTTTCCCATATTTTCCTTTTCATTTTGATGATGTTTTCTTTAGTCATGCAGAAGTTTTTTATTTTAATGAAGTCCCATTTGTTTATTCTTTCCTTTATGTCTTTTTCTCTAGGGGACATATTGGTGAAAATATTGCTGCATGGGATATCTGAGATTTTCCTGCCTATGTTCTCCTCTAGGACTTTATGGTATCACAACTGATATTTAAGTCATTTATCCATCTTGAGTTTATTTTTGTGTATGGTGTAATTTGGTGGCTGAGTTTCATTTTTTTGTTTTGTTTTGTTTTTTTGCATGTAGCTGTCCAGATCTCCAAAAACCATTTGTGGAAGAGACTATTTTTATTTCATTTCATACTTCTGCCCCCTTTGTCAAATATTAATTAACCATAGAGACGTGTTTATTTCTGGGCTCTCTCTTCTATTCCATTGATCTATGTGTCTGTTCTTATGCCAGCACCAGACTGTTTTGATTACTGTGACTTTGTAATATAGTTTGGTGTCAGTTATGGTGATCCTCCCTACTTAGTTTTTTTTTTTCTTTCTCAAGATTGCTGTGGCTATTTGGGGTTGTTTAGGGTTCCACATAAATTTTTGAAATGTTTGTTCTATGTCTGTGAAATATGTCATTGGTATTTTAATAGGAATTGTGTTGAATCTATAAATTGCTTTGGGTAGTATGGACACTTTAATGATGTTAATTCTTTCAATCCATGAAGATGGTATATGCTTCCATTTATTTGTGTCTTCCTTAATTTCTTTCTTCAGTGTTATGTAGTTTCCTGAGTACAGGTCCTTTACCTCCTTGGTTAGATTTATTCTTAGGTGCTTTATTTTTCTTGTTGCTATAGCAAATGGGATATAGTCTAAAACCTATTGGACACATTGTAGGCTGTCTTGAGAGGGAAGTTCAGAGCAGTGCAGGCCTACTTAAAAAAAGATAGAAACATTTCAAATAAACAACCTAACCTTACATCTACAAGAACTAGAGAAGCAACAACAAACAAGGCCCAGAGCCAGTAGAAGGAATGAAATACTCAAGATCAGAGCAGAATTAAATGACGTAGAGACTGAAAGAACAATTCAAAGGATCAATAAATCCAAGAGCTAGTTCTTTGAAAAGAAAAACAAAATCAACAAGCCTTTAACCAGATTCATCAAGAAAATAAAGGAGAGGACCCAAATAAATAGAATCAGAAGCAAAAGAAAAGAAATTACAACTGATACCACAGATATACAAAGGATTGTAAGAAATTACCACAAACAACTATATGCCAAGAAATTTGAAAACCTGGGTGAAATTGACAAATTTCTAGAAAAATATAATCTTCCAAAACTGAATGAAGAAGAATCAGAAAGCCTGAACAGACCAATAACTGCTGGTGATATTGAAGCAGTAATCAAAAAACTCCTGTTACACAAAAGCCCTGTACTAGACAGTTTCACAGGAGAATTTTACAAAACATTTAAGGAAGAGCTAACCCCTATTCTTGTCAGACTACTCCAAAAAATCCAAGAAGAGGTAAGACTAGAAAACTCTTTTTATGAGGCCAGCATCATCCTAATCCCAAAACCAGACAGAGACACAATGAAGAAAGAAAAGTACATGCCAATATTGCTGATGAACATAGACACTAAAATCCTTAACAAAATATTGGCAAACCACACCCAGCAATACATCAAAAACATCATACACCATGATCAAGTGGGATTCATCCCAGAGATGCAAGGATGGTACAATATTTGCAAATCGATAAACATAATACATCGCATAACAAAGGAAAGATGAAAATCACATGATCATATCAACAGATGTAGAAAAGTATTTGACAAAGTACAGCACCAATTTATGATAAAAGCACTTAGAAAAGTGGAAATAGAGGGAGCATTCCTCAACATAATAAAGTATAGGGAACCTATCCATGTGGAATGGCAAATGTAGCCCAGCCCTATTGGAAAGCTGATAGACACATGGCAGCATGCAGGACCCCAAACCCATGGATTGGTTCTCCTGTGGGAGACCAGGCCTGCATTGTACCTATGCTACTTGGAGACTTGCTCTTGCTAAAACTCCCTCACCCTGAGTTGAAGCAGCAAATGTTTACTGCATATCTTTAAAGTAACTTCCTGAAGTCTGTGCTAATTCTCCTGAGGACTAAAGTGTAACCAGCCCAATTACTGTTACTGTTCCCTTGCATTTGCAACATTTTTTCCTTGTTAATCTGTAGGAAGTAATCAGTAACATCCTTTCCTTTGTTATCTGTAAAAAGTAATCACCTAAAGCAAACCTGAGCATAATGAATGAGAACCTTCTTTGATGTATACTATTAGAAAGCCAATAAAAGCTTGTCAAGGTAAGGGTCAAGGTGCTCTCCTCTGGAGAGACTGGCCATGTGGTCCATTTTCTTCCACAGGACTTCAGTGGTCCATGTGAAGTTGTCTCATCTCATCCACAACACCACAGACACTGTTGGCCAGAGTCTGCATCATTAAAGGCCATATATGAGAGACCTACAGCCAACACCATACTCAATGGGCAAAAACTTAGAGCTTTCCCACTAAGATCAGGAACAAGACAAGGATGCCCGCTTTCACCACTCTTATTCAACATACTATTGCAAGTCCTAGCCACAGCAATCAGACAAAAAAAAAAAAAAAAGAAAAAGAAGAAGAAGAAGAAGAAATAAAATATATCCAAATTGGAAAGGAGGAAGTAAAACTGTCATTGTTTGCAGATGACATGATAGTGTACATAGAAAACTCTATGGACTCCACCAAAAAAACTATTTGACCTAATAAGCAAATTTAGGAAAGCAGTGGGTTACAAAGTCAATATTCAGAAATCAAAGACATTTCTGTACACCAACAATGATATATCAGAAATAAAAATAAAATAATAAAATTTTAAATGTATGTAAGGTATTTAGCATAGTGTTTTAACACTGGGTGTCACTCATCTTTACTCCCCATGCACAAGTGTTGTGGAGTGTTTTTTTTCTGACTACTTTGAAAATTTTCTATTTATTGCTGGTTTTTGGAAATTTGATTATGATATAGGTTATAGGTTATAGGTTATCATATAGGTTATGATATAGGTTTCTTTGTGTTTATTCTGCTTGGGACTCACTGAGCTTCCTGGATCTGTGAATTTATAGTGTTTATTAAATTTGGAAATATTTTACCATTGTTTCTTCACATTTTTTTCTGAATCTATCTCTTTCTTTTTTGCCTTTAAAGATTTTATTTATTTATTTTTAGAGGGAGGGGAAAGGAAGGAGAAGTGAGAGAGAGAAACACCAATGTGTGGTTGCGTCTTGTGTGGCCCCTACTGGAGACCTGGCCTGCAACCCAGGCATGTGCCTTAGACTGAGAATTGAACCGGCAACCCATTGGTTCACAGGCCCACGCTCAATCCACTGAGCTACACCAGCCAGGGCCTCTTTCTCTTTTTCTTTCTCCTTCTGGAACTACAATTACACCTTGATAGGACACTTGATATTTTCCTTCTCTCTTCCCTTCCTTCCACCCTCTTTCTTTCTCACTCCCTCCCATCCTCCCTTTCTTCTTTTGTATTTCTTTCATTCAGAAACTGTCTAGAGAATTTCTATTGCTGTCTCTTTGGGTTCATTGATTATTTCTTCTGAGTGAATAATCTATTGTTAATTCCATTCAGTAATTTTTTTTTCATTTTAGATATTATATTTTTCATCCTTAGATATTTTATTTGATTCTTTTTCTCATTATGTTTATGTTTTCATTTAAGTCCTTGGGCATATTTACAATAATTGTTCCAAGACCTTGTCTATTATTTCCATTCTCTCTGTAATCTGTGTGAGTTTTCTATTGACTGATTTCCCTCTGATTATGGGTCTTATTTTTCTGCTTTTTAAAATCTATGTACTAATTTTTATTGGATATGAGGCATTGTAAATTGTACTTTGTTGAGTGATGAATTTTGTTTTCTTCCTCCAAAAAGTTCTAGATTGTTTTTCTGGGTCGTGAATTAGTCTTTTTTACAAAGAATGTTGGACTTAGTCTTACTAAATTACTTGAGGATCAGTGTAATGTTTTTAAACTTATTTATAAGCTTCTTTTTTTAAAGTGGATTTTCAGCACACTTTGCTCTGGGTTAGGTTAGCCCTTCTCCTAAAGCCTGGCCTTTCTTCGATCTCTATTGAATGCCTGAGTATTTAATGAGGGCTCATCATTCTGGCTGGTCAGAATCTTAACATCTTTTGACTTGTGTGAGCTGTGGAAATTATTTAGCTTACTGGTTGCTGTTTGCTATTGGTCTTATCTTGTGGAATTTAACCTCACATATGCAAAGATTGGTATTCAGCAACAGACTAAAAGGATCCTCCCACATGTATATTCACACACATATATATTATATGATATATATGCATAAAATTTTTTTCTGTGCAGCAGCTTTTTTTATAATTCCCTGCCCTCAATATCAAGACATTTCAGCCTCCTCAAAACCCAGTCTCTGTCCCCTCAACTAAGCAAGGCTACTTTGCTCCTCTTAGGATCACCCACCTTCTGATGCCTTCCAGAAAGTTTCTCAAGGCAGAAAGCAAGTGTAACTGCAGTGCTTACCACATTTGTTTTCTTTTCCTCCTGATTCATAGTCCTGTGCTACCCATCACCCCAATATCTGTAAATACTTATTTTTCCATTTATTTTGTTCTAGTTCTTTGTTTAGTTAAAGTTGTTTATAGTGAAGGATAAGACCTGTTCCAGTTACTTCATTATGGCTAGAAGCAGAATTTCCTTCATTGTTTTATTCTTGAAACTCTTCTGTATGGAGGTTCTCCAATATGGTGGCCTAGGTAAACATGTCTCACTATCTTGCACAACTACATCAGAATTACAACTAAACTATAGAGCCATCACTTAGAACTGTCTTAAATCAAGCTGAATGGAAGTCCTACAACCAGGGGTCCTCAACCCTGGGGTTATGGAGTAGTACCAGCCTGCAGCCTGTAAGGAACCGGGCCACAAGAAAAGCTCAATTGAGCTCCACCTCCTGTCAACCCATACACCTGTCTTCCTCGAAACCAGCCCGTGGTGCCAAAAAGGTTGGGGACCACTACCAACTACAGAATTAAAGAAGAAGCCATATCCATCCAGACTAATAGGAGGTATGGAGATGTGGAATGGGTTCATCCCACAACTATGTGTGGTAGATAAAAATCAGGAAGGATATCTCAGGAGCAAGAGGTCCAAGCCCCACACCAAGCCTGATACAGGAACCCACGGTCCAGGGTTCCTGTATCAGGAAGATAAGTTCCCATAACTTCTGGCTGTTAAAACCAGTGGGGATTGAGTTGGGCAACAAACTGCTGTATTCCCAAGCAGTTCCTCTTAAAGGGCCCATGCATGGAATTACTCAGACTCACTCCCTCTGAGTTCCAGCACCATGACAGCAGCTTGATGGACACCAGTGGCATATGGGGAGAAACTGAAGTGTCTGGCATTAAGGTGAGAGTGGGGTACAATTTTCTCCAAGACAGAACTGTTGGCAGAGGCCATTGTTTCTTTTCTGAACCCTCTCCCCACAGAGTCACAGAGCCAGCAGGCAGGTGCCGTATCTGAGACTCCATCACACCCTGGCTAACACTGTTTGCCCCACCCTGATGATTTACTTATGCCCTGCCCTACCCAAGTTATGGGCCCTCCCAGCTATTAATAGTGGCATTTCCATCCGAATAGCTTGTCTTGGCTCTTGCTTCATATCTTCCTAAATCCTCTCATGCAAGCATCAGCTGGACTGAGTGAGCCCCTGTATGTCTTACCAAGGGGCCCTAGGCCTGGAACTAGCAGCCGCTGTCCTTGGTTCACAGCTTGGCCACACTTTGGCACCTCCAAGCTCAGCACAAGTAGTAGCCATCTGCATGTCTCTTTATAACTTATGCCCAGTGGCCCCAGATACAACACAGTTAGAGGCTGACCTTGACTGCACCTCCTGGGAAACCCTAGAGCCTGCACACCCAGCGGACAGCTACAGACCACATTGGAGCACCACCACCCAAACACCTCCACAAGCAACACACTCAAGGGGTGGACTTAGCAGGCACCAGAGCCCTGCTGAAGTAAGCCCTGATCTGTAGATTGGGCCCTGGCACAGCTGATCATTCACTAGGGCAGAGGTTGGTGGACAGCGTTCACAGCCAATTCTTGTAGTCCTCGCCTGAGTAAATCCCTCCCATTGACCTGCCAATAGCAATCAAGGCTCAACTACAAGAGAAAGGTGCACTCAGTCCACACAGAGGGCACACCTCAAATACCCAGCTTGGGTTATAAGGGAGGCTGTGATATTGGACTGTATAGGACACCTACTACATTAGGCCATGCTACCAAGACATGGAGTCAAAGCAGCTCTACCTAATACATAGGAACAAACACAAGGAAGCTGCTAAAATGAGAAGACAAGGAAACATGGCCCAAATGAAAGAACAGATCAAAACTCCAGCAAAGAACTAAACAAAATAGAGATAAGAATCTATCAGATGCAGAATTCAAAACATTGGTTATAAGGATGCACAAGAAAGTTAGTGAGGACCTCAACAGCATAAAAAACAGGCAGTCAGAAATGAAGGATACACTGATTGAAATAAAGAACAATTTACAGGGAATCAACAGTAGAGTGGGTGAAGCTGAGGATCAGATCAATGATTTGGAACAGAAGGAAGCAAAAAACAACCAATTGGAACAGCAAGAAGAAAAAATAATCCAAAAACAAACAAACAAACAAAGATAGTGTAAGGAGCCTCTGGGACAACTTCAAGTGTACCAATATTCGTGTCATATGCGGTGCCAGAAGGAAAAGAGAAAGAACAAGAAATTGGAAACCTATTTGAAAAAATAACAAAAGAAATCTCCCCTAATTTGGTGAAGAAAATAGACATACAAGTCCAGGAAGCCCAGAGTCCCAAACAAGATGGTTGCAAAGAGGCCCACTCCGAAACACATCATAATAATGCCAAAGGTTAAAGATAAAGAGAGAGTCTTAAAAGCAGCAAGAGAAAAGCAGTTAGTTGCCTACAAGGAGTTACCATAAGATTGTCAGCTGATTTCTTAAAAGAAATTTTGCAGGCTAGAAGAGGTTGGCAAGAAATATTCAAAGTGGTGAAAAGCAAGGACCCACAATCAAGATTATTCTACCTGGCAAAGCTATCATTTAGAATCAAAGGGCAGATAAACAGCTTCCCAAACAAGAAAAAACTAAAGGAGTTCATTATCACCAAGCCATTATATGAAATATTAAAAAGACTTATTTAAGAAAAGTAAGAATATCAAAGCTATGAACAATAAAATGTCAATAAATATATATTTATCAATGATGGAATCAAAACAAACTAAGCAAACAAACAAAACAGAAATAGAAGCATAGATACAGAGAATGTTTTAATGGTTGCCAGAAGGGAGGGGATCTGGGGGAATGGATGAAAAGGTGAAGGGATTAAGAAGTAGAAATTGATAGTTACAGAATAGTCATGGGAATGTAAAGTACAGTACAGGAAAGGGAGTAGCTAAAGAACTTTTATGCATGACCCGTGACATAAGCAAAGGAGTGGGGATTGCCTGAGGGAGTAGGGGGTGCTGGGTGGAAGGGGAAAAGGGAGAAAAATTGGGACAACTGTAATGGCATAATCAATACAATATAATTTAAAAAAGAAACTCTTCTGTGTGTTGGAATTTTTTCAAAATAAAACATTTAGGGGGATAAAGTATGTGGCTAAGAATAGAGGATCCAAACAACTGACATTCTAAGTCTGGTGGTCTTGGAGTTTGTTTGGTTCCCATGTCTGAAGATTCCATGCCAGAGGAGAGACCCTAGGCTCAAAGAAAAGGGACTGAATGTGATCTCAGGCCCTTCAGGATCCCAATTTCCATAGTCACCTCAGTCCTTCCGGTCCTGCATGATGGGAAGAGGGTAAGGAGAATTGATTCCTGGCCTTACTGCATTCCTATTTTTACTACTTAATATATTATCTCATACAAAGGGTTTACAAACGGTGATGGCAGGCCCTTAGGCAAGGCCAAAGTCAGCAGTGTTAGTAAGAGAATTATGTTCCATGGCTTTCATTGAAAATAAAGTATTTAAGCTCCATTGTATGTTAAATTGACTCTTCTGGGCTAGTTTATGAAGGGACCTCTAAATAAATCTGTTTCTATGAGACAGTGTATTCCAAATTTCATACAATTGACTTATAAAATACAGCTAATTTGTACCTTGGGGGTTCAAGAATAGGACTTGACTTTAATCATAGTTGAAGAGAACAGCCTTTAATCTTCTATTACCTATATTAGTTTTCTATTGTCTATTGCTGCATAACAAACCACACCAAAATTTAGTGGCTTAATTCAATACTATTGTTCCAATATAGTACAACTGTACTATAAAAATGGTTATCATACTGATACCAGTTCAAGAATCCCTGTTCCATCTGTTAAAATTATTTTAAAGTATATTTTAATTTATTTAATCCAAGTAAACACTTTGCAACTGATTTTGTCTAAGATGCAATTTCTTATTAAGTAGTTTGAGCATAATGAAATTCTTATATGGTAGTCCAGGATTTTCCATTGCCTTAATTTATTGAACATCTTTGAAGTTAAGACACAAATAGAGTTGGCTATTTATTGACCTTATGCCAGGTCACTGCTTTTTTTTAAAAAAATAAACATTTTTAGACAAAAAATAGTGGTTTAAAACAGCACTATTTAGCTGGCTCATGATTCTGCTGGGTGATTCTGGTCTGGGACAGTCCCACTTGATCTCTGTGACCTCTTTCAAAATGTGTCAGGGACCAGTTAGTAGCTTAACTGAGGGCTGGCTGGTCCCAGAAGGTCTCATTCATATTTGAGATGGTTGGCTACCTGTTGGTTGGGGGGTGATGTGGATGGCTTGGCCACGAATCTCTACCATTCAGATGGGTAGTTTAGGGAGGTTGGTAGAGCAAGAAAATTCCAAGAGAAGCAAGGAGATAAGCCCACTGTGCAAGTTCTTTTCAAGTCCTGCTGGCATCACATGTGCTAATGTTTCATGTGCCAAAGTACGATAAGTCACATGGTCAACCCAGATATAGGCAGTGAGAAAATAGACTCTGCTTCATGGGAAGAGCAGAAAATTTGGACATTTTTACACTCTATGACAATGTCAAGTTAAGTTCAGCTAGAAAGTGTAACAGAAGGCTAGGAAGAGAAAACAAATCGGTGTAAATTGGAGGCAATTGGTCTTTTGGAGGATGAGTGGAGATTTGAAATGGACCTCAAATTGCTGGACAGAAAGAGAGGAGTGCAAAGTGCATGATATGGTAGAGGACCCCACCTCTATCTATCTATTAAAATCTCAAAGATAGAAATTACATGACATTGCCCAAGGGCTACACTCTGCCCTAGATACCTTCCTATGTATTCAGCTGCTATGTCTCAACTCTGTTGTATGTAGGCTCTCCCTTACCAGCAAAATACATGAATGTTAGTGCTACTCAGGGTTTTGTCCTTGCTCCTCTTTTATCCTTGTTCTGCACATTTCCTCTGGGTTATCTCCTCCTGTGATGATGTCCAAATCTACATATGCAGCTCTGACCTGAGACCTGCAGAACCATATTTTCCAATGAATTAAACATCTCAGCCTATGTAGCCTCCAATCACTTCAGATTCAATATGTTCAAAACCAAATTTATTTTCATGCCCAGAGAACTAGATTTTTCTTTTGTTTCCCTGTTTTTAGTTAATACTTTCACCTCCATCTATTTACCTAAGCTGGAAACCTAACCTCATAGTTATATTAGATTGCTTCTTTTTCATTCACTTCAATTCCTGGTGATTTAATCTCCTACATGTATTTCAAGGGTGTCAAACTCATTTTCACCGGGAACGACATCAGCCTCACAGTTGCCTTCGAAGGACTGAATGTAATTTTAGGACCATATTGTGGCAGACCCTTCTGCATGGCGTAGGCCTGTTACAGAGCAATAGAAAGGTTCTCGAGACTGGGAAAAAACTTCCAAAGTCTCACTTTCTCGAACCTGAGGGTGTCAGTCTGCCACGGGCAATTCAGATCCCGGACGAGCCCCCAAAAACTGTTACAGAGCAACAGAAAGGTCCGTTATTGTCCGCTGCCTTATGGAAAGATGTCTCTCAAAGCCAGAGATTTGTGAAAAGGAAAGGAAATATTTATTAATGGTATACAGAGTTAAAGTAGCAACCTAACGTCTCCATTAAAATATCAAAGTCCTTTAGGATACCCACAGACACCCACAGTGCTTCCTATCTCCCTCTGCCCTAAGTCAGGGTACCGTAATTGCAAGCAAGAGAAGCACACGTCCGGGATCCAGGCTCTTGACACCGTCAGCCATGTCGTCGTCCAGGCAGGATCTCTGGTTAATCTGAAGCCATGTGGCACCTTCTCATGGCCCACTGGCAAGAGTTCTTTCCATCCCCCTTCTTCCAGGCCAAGTCTCTTGTTCCCAGGCCACACAGCCAAAGGGAGCACCCCAAAGCCACGTGTTCCTTCTTCTACCAAAGCTGTGGGGAAGGGGTCCCCACTCTGGCAAAGCCTCTTGGCTCTCCCTCTTCACCAAAGCTGCAGGGGTCTGCAATCTGGTGAAACCACGTGGAATCTCTCCCTCGGGCAAAGCTGCGAGAGGGTCTCCACCTGGGCAAAGCCAAGTGGCAATTCTCTGCTAAAGCCACATGGTGATTTTCCCTCATGGAGCTGCGGGTCCTGCTCTCTGGTGAAACCACATGGATCTCTCCCTTATGGCTGCCGCGTCTCTGTTTAAATCCCGGCGCCAAACCTCCTCTGCAGCCCTATTTCCGACTCCTCCTACAATCGGTTACACCTGCCAGCATTCCCGTATATTTCCAAGGTTATTGGGATGCCATCATGAGTTTGGGCAGGCATGTCCTCATTTTCTGGAGCCAATCTTCTCCAAGCTCCCACGCAGGCGCTTTAACTTGGGGTTCCTCCCCCAGTCACGTCCTTGGGGAAGTCCTTTCCATCCCCCTGGCTCAGAGCATGGCCACAGCTGTTTAACATATCTATGAAACCAGTTAAAGGTTATAGATATGTTAAATGACCATTCTGGAGGTTATCTGCAAAACCATTGCTATGCAAAACAACTCAATTGCCCTGCTCCATTTGTCCCTTCCCCCAACTCATACCTGTGGGGGAAGGGGTGAGGACATCTTATATGTCCCTCTAATATTTCCTGGACACTGTGAGTTCTGGGCCCCATTCCAACTCCCTTTGGGGCCTCCCTCTTGGCTGCACCCTGTTACAGGCCCAGCTCCCACTCGGAGATGCACAGGATCCACACCCACAGATAGGTTCTCTAGTGGGTAATCAGATTTGCAATATACCTAAGCTGTTTTGATGTTTGCTCTTTGCTAAAAACTCCCTCCCCCTGCAAATGCTTACTGTAACTTCCTAAAGTCCATGCTGAGCCTTGCAGGGGCCAGTGTGACTGGCTCAACCACTTTTGCCTTTTCATTTGCTAATGTCCTTCTTCTGTGATATAATGAGGGGCATTGGCTCCTTTGTTGTAAACAGAATAGTGACGAAGAACCATCTTGGAATGTGAAAGAGATAAGATTAGAATAAAAGCCTGTACTGGTGCAGGCTGCGGCTTTTCCTCCTCTTGAGAGAAAAGCCATGCTGTCCTATTTCCTCCACCAGACTCGGTAGTCTGTGGGTACGTTTTAATTCATCCATAATGACATGAACACTGCTGGCCCGTGGTGTCTGCCACACATATAAATGTAACCACTCCTTAACAGTTAAGCGAGAGCTTGCCGCTGCCACTGGGTAGAAACAAGGTGCTGGGCTGGGTAAAGCAAGGCGGAGGGCCGGATTCGGCCCATGGACTCTGTGTTTCCACCTGTGGACTTTGTATCCATACCCCCCTCTCCGTTCCTACCCCAGTGCCTTCATGTGGGCTACCATCACCTCTCACTTGACTTCTTGTAGCAGCCTCTTGATTGGCCTGCCTTAAAGAGTTTCACTTTACTGGTTTTTCCTGATTCTATTCCATTCAGGGTACACTTTATAAAACCCAAGTTTCGTTCATGTCACTCCTCTACTTAACAATGTAAGCTGAGTCCTGCCCATGTTGCCCACAAAACTAATTCCCAATTCCTTAAAAGCATGGCTTACCAGTGCTCAACAATCTGGCCCCACCTGATTTTACCAACGTCATCTCCTGCCATGCTGCCCCACCCCACCCCCTTTTCTCCAGCCTCACTGAGGTTGGGCCATGTTGTGATGTTTCGTACTCTTCCTGGATTGCCAGCCCTCTCATTTCCATCTGGTAAATTCTTATTCATAAGCACAGTTCATGAACCTGTCACCTCCCTGCTGATGATGTCCCTGAGCCATCCGGAGTTAATCACGTCTGTGTTCCTGTAGCCTTTTGCTATTCCTTTAGCAGTGGCCATCTCTCATGCTTTGGCCGCCTAGACCTGTTATGTGGCAATTTTTTAACCACATGTATTCTATCTCTCTGAGATAGAACCCAGAAAATTTAAATTTCCCTTGCACCTGGGAAGCTGCTAAATGACCCAGGCTCCCCCAATAAGATGTACCTGCATGGAACTTTCTGGAACAGGCCTTTTATTCTTGTGGGGGGGGGCTATTGGGGTGATGCTACACAGCAGAGCTGCTTGTGTGTAGCTTCTAGTGCAGAGAGATGGCAAGAGTGGTATTTGTTAGATCAGCTCTGTGGGGGCACTGGACATGTTTGGGCTTCAGAATCTGCCTCTCTGGCTCTTGGGATATTCTATGAGACACCTAATATGCTGTGATAAATGAATTTATTGCTTAAACAAGCCTGAGTGAATCTGTTTTTGCAATGACTGAAAAAAAACCCACCTTGATTCAAACACAAGTTTTATCGTACAAGTTGTATTTGATTGTATCAAGTTCTATTATATTTGGGTGTTTGTTTGCTCACTAGACTAATCACAAGCACTGTAATCTTCTGCTTTTATTCATAATTCTAATTTTTTACATAATTTATATAAAATATGTATTGAGTGCCATGCTCTGTGTTAGTCAAAGATCACATGCTATCTTTGCTCTTTTTTGTTACCTTATGAAGTATACAGTGTAAAAGATCTTTGTTCCCGAAACATTCTAGGTATTCAATTAAGTTAGTATACAAGTTCACTTGATCAATTATTTCTCTTTTTGGGCATTCATGTCCTGAAAATACAAAAATAAATGAGAAATGTCTTTAAGTTTCTCTCAGGCTAATAGGAGACACAGATTTGTAAATATATAATGTCTGTGCAATGTGAACAGCGTGATAACTGAAATATGTCCAAGATTCACTGATGGCATAATAATAAGGGGTGTCAGGAAGAATTCTGCTTGGGGGATTTAGGAATGAAAGACTGAATTACTGAACTTGTAAATATTTGAGCAAGTGCATATAAGATTTCCTTTTTTCCCTCTCCCCTGTTCCCTCTTTGCTTCTCTTTTCCCTTCTTCCCTCTTCCCTTCTCTTCTCCTTTTCTTGCTATTCCCTTTGCCCTTTAACATTCCAATCAAGAACCAGGTTTGTAATAAACCCTTACTGACTGCTCCTCTTCTTCCTTTCCAAATTCCCAGGCTCTGTTAGTAATGTTTCCAAACTCCCATAATGCCTCGTACATACCTCTATTAATTCTCTTACCCTTTGATGTATATCACCTATGTATGTGTCAGTCATCCTCCTCCCCCAGGTCCAGGCCTGGCAAATAATCAGTACTCAATAAATATTCCTTTTCTCCTTGTATTTTTACTTTTTTGTTTCTTTTTGTTTTCACATTTCTTTTGTGCTTTTTTTCAATAAATATTTCTCAAGGGAAAATAAATTAAAATTCCAATGAGATACCACTAGGTTCCCATCAGAATGACCAAAATGATAAAGATTGGTAACATTAAATGTTGATGAAGATGTAGAAAATTGGAAATTTCAAACCTTGTTGAAAGGAGCATAAATAGATACAACCATTTTATGTATTTATCTTGATTGATTTTTAGAGAGAGAAAGGGAGGGGTAGGCAGTGAGAGAGAGGGGGGAGAGAGGGAGAGAGAGAGAGAGAGAGAGAGAGAGAGAAATGTTGATTTGTTGTTCCACTTATTTATGCTTCATTGGTTGATTCTTGTGTGTGCCCTGACCGGGGATCAAATCTACCACTTGGCATACTGAGACAACCCTCTAAACGAGTCACCTGGCCAGGGCCGGTACAACCATTTTAGAAAATTGTTTGGCAAAATTTTCTAAAGCTGAACACATGGATATTCTACTGTACTACCCAGAGATTGAGCTCTTGGGTATATATCTAAAAGAAATTGAATGCTTATGTCTAAGAAGGATCATCATATCAACCTTATTTATAATAGCCCCCAAATGGAAACAATCTAAATGTCCACCCACAGTAAAATGGATAGATGAATTGTGGTATATTTATATTATGGAATAATACACAATAACTTTTCTTAAAAATGAAAAACTACTGCATGTAACAGTATGGGTGATTCTCATAGACAAATACTGAGCAAAAAACAAACAAACAAACAAACAAACACAAAAATTTACATATTGTGATTACCCTTAAACGAACTTCCGGAAGAGACAAAATTAGTTATTGGTGCTAGACTTTGAAACAATGGTTAACTTTTACGGAACAGGTATGTTGCGGGGGGAGGTGTGGCGGGAGCACAGTAAGGATAGGAGAGAGACTTTTGAAGTTCGGAAATGCTCCTTATTTTTATAATGGTACTTTTAAAAGCCACATACAAAGGATTTTCTGGGACATGTCAATTATCCTTCATTAAAATCATTTTACACCCCCAACCACATAAATATGTAAAAATTTGAGTTTCATACTGATGATCTGTGCATTTTTTACTGTATGTAGGTTATACCTTGACAAAAATATAAATGTAAAAATCATTAATAAAAATAAATGTTCCTTGCCCTGGCTCCTTTGGTTGAGCATCATCCCACACATCGAAAGGTTGTGCGTAGTATACCCAGGTTGCAGGTTTCCTCCCTGGTCAGGGTCATTCTGGAGGCAACCCGTGATGTTTTTCACATTCGTGTTTCTGTCTCTCTCTCTCCCCCTTCCCCTCTCAAATCAATAAAAACATATTCTTGGCCAAGAATTAAAATAAACAAATAAATAAATGTTCCTTGAATGAATGAGTCGGCGAATGAATGAGTTGGATCTTTCAAGAGAAAATTAAGAAGATACTACAGCGTAAAAGGGACTTTGTGCTGTACTGAGTTTTTAAGTTGGTTTTCGATCTTTTTATACTCTAATAATGCCCCAAAGAATTGTTCGTGTGCTTTCTTTGCTTAAATATTAGTTGCTTTTGCTATTCAATCACAATTGTGAAGTTAATAAAGAAAATCAATAACAGTAAAGCAGATGACGAGAACCTTGTGGTACTGGCATTTAATTCGCTGTGAGTGACCTATTAAGTCCTTTGGGAACTAGGTAATATGCTTAATTACTTTCTGGTTTTTATTCTTTCGTGTTTTATGAGATGCAAGTACAAATTAATTATTTAGACTCTTGAAGGGAGAGATGAGAAGTTGGCACCCTTGTTTACAAGCAGAAACGGAAACCACCCAGTATATGATATTGCCCAAGCCACCCCAAGGCCTGAGTGGAATAGTCCTAATTGCCGGGTGGCCCGACCAGGGGATGCGCCTCTCCCATCCTTTTTCAGGCGGGGCTCATGGTTAAGTCACTTATCCTGACGACTTGCTTGTACAGGTCGCGAGCGGCCAACAACTCCGCAGGCGACGATGGCAGAGGTACCGGAGGCGTTTTCGAAATCAGACCCAGTTCTGGTTTTCAACCCAGAAAAGGGGATGCGGCGCCGGGAGACGCAGTTCCCAAGGGTTCCAGTAGGAGACGCTGCCCCGCATTTGCTGCACGCGGGGAGGCGGAGAACTGTGTGTGCTTTACCTGGGGCTCCTGAAGCGCGCGCCTCACCTGGGCTGGCGCCCTGTGCCTCCCTCGCCACGCTGGGGCACTGTGCAGCGGCTAGGCCACCGCCTCCTTTCGGAGGGCACCCGCTGTGGTGCTGCTCCTGCTCTGCGTCCTCTAACTCCCTGCCGAGGGGGCGGGGACCGACGGCGCGCTGGGAGAGACAGGCGAGTTGGAGGCCAGGTATGTTTTTCCACAAGGGCCGGGCGGCCGAGAGAGCAGCGTCGGACCAGCGGGTGGAGGAGGCAGAGGAGAATATGCCACTCTCGCTGCCACCTCAGGACGACCCCGGGGAGTCCAGCCGGTCCAGGACCTCCAAGAAGCACACCCCTTTCCATATCTGGCGCTCCAAGAAGAAGCAGCAGCCTCCGCTGTCTGATTACGGGGTGTTCGTTCCGCACCCGCCCCCGGGGCCCCTCGGCGAGGCCAGGTAAGCTGCTCGCCCACGACCTCCAGCCTCATCTCCTCCTCCTCTCTTCTACCCCGGCTACACTGATCCTTGAGTCCTCTCCACCGTCAATCTCACTCGACCCCACTTGGGGGAGGGCAAAAGCCCGGGATCCATTTCACTTGGCACGAGTGTAACGGGCTGCAGAGGGGCGCAGTCAGGCCTCTGAGGGTGGGTCCCTCGCAGTTTCTGGCTCAGACCAAGCACCAGTGAGGGAAACTTCTGCCCATCCGATGTGTTCTTTATTTTGACTGTGAACGAAGTTATGCAAGAGGCTGAGCTACCAACCTGCTAAAAAGAGCAGGAGGATAGTGAAGGGGTATTAGCATAATGAATGATGGTAGGAATTTTACCTTGGGATTATATAATACTTTCGATAATGGTGCCTTTATCATGAAGACCCGTCACCTTCATTCTTAAGATATATCTACATCGTGCTTACAAGATCTGAATGGGAAAGTGGCAGGGATGGTTATCCCCGTTTTATGGGCAGAGAATCTGAGACCAGAGGGTGAATGGCTTGTTCCTATTGGAATCAGTGGCAGAACTAGGCATCTAGTTATTCAAAATGTAATTGTCATTGCGCTCTTTAAATATTTGTTATTATCTTGTGGTGGCTTTATTCTGTCTGTAATTATTCAGTTATACTATCTAAATTGATACGTTATTGAACAAATACCAGTTTGAAGTGACAGTATATCTACGTGTGATTTGGACGTATAAAATGCTTTTAATGAGGGACAGTTAAGTAAATCCTTCTGTGTGTTTTTAAGACACACCGTTATGAACAACGAGGACCAGAATAAAATTGTGCAAGATTTGCATTTCAGACATTTTTCCTTTTGTTTCTAAAAATGTCTTAATTTTGCAATATAATTTTATTCATTTAGTATACATTTATTGAGTGCCTTAACTAAGTGTGGGGATATAAATGAACAGTAAGAGTGTTCTCTGTCATCAAAGAATTCTTGGTCTCTTGTGGAGACCAAAAAGTAAAGAGTGGGATAAATGCTTTGATAGATGTTAGCTCAGAGGAGGAGATCCAGGTAGGCTTCCTGGAGGAGGATGGATGAAGTGGCTTAGTCAGATGGGAAAAGGGGAGAAGCAAGGAGTTCCAGGCAGAGATTGCACTATGAACATCACCAAGCCTCAGAATAGCATGGTACTACTTCCTGAGAAGCACCAGTAGTTCAGGAAGGTCTATGCGTGAGGGTGTAGGCAGAGGAGTGCTATGAGATAAGGCATTTTATTTTTTCTAATATTTTATCGTATTTTTATTTATTTGAAGATTTACTGTGCTTAATTACAAACTGAAATTTCTGACAAAATATATTAATTATGATGTCCTCAATGTAGAAGTACTTTTCCTACTACTTCAGTAAATCTTTTAAACGTTTCCATAGTGGTTGTTCTTATCTGACCTAATCTCATCATTTCCTGGCTATCAAAATGTAACCACTCACAGCTATGGACAATTTATTCAAATGCAAGTGCATTTTAGAATAAAACTTAAATTAGGAGCTTTTGCTTCTCTCCTTGAGCTGCTTGTATTTTAGTTCTGTCTTGAAGCACTCTATTTGTTCCTTCAGAACTATGATGAACTTTATACTAACAAATGTTCTGAAAACTAAACATACTGGTCTGTTTTGGGGCTGTTTTTCTGGTTACACCATCTTTATAAATATTTTATTTACTTCTGAGAGGGTGTACCTGCTTCAAGTCCAAGGAGAGTGGTTAAAAGTGCACTGAAGTTCCTGGCCAGTCATTGGCCAGCGTGGCTGCATTCATTTCTGCCCAGGACTTGGAGGTGGTGAAACTTGGCTGGAAGGTGCAGAGCATAATGGGGCCTTCATCTCTACATAAGGACGGGACAGTCGAGTGGCCACACATGTTTTCTGAACGCAGACAGTTAATATTATGGGGTTTTAGCGCTGACAGAAACAATATGGCTGCATGACCTTAGGCACGTGTCTTCATCTTTCTGACTTTCTTCATCTGGAAAATGGAGAAAATAGTAATACTGACTCTGTAGGGCTGTAGTGAACATCAAATGAGTGTTTATGTCATTAAATGTAAAACTTTTACCACAGTTCTGGCACAAAGTAGAGACTCAGTAAATGTAAAACCACCACCATCATCAGTATTATATATGTAAAGATCTAATGGAAGAAATGGAAAAAATAGGATTAGATGGGGGGAAATGCTTTTCTTCCTAGAAGAGCTTAAAATTCCAATGGTGACTCAAAGTTTATTGATGACAGACTTCTGTACTCTGCAAGTATTTGTGGCTTTTAGCGTAGATGTTCTAAAAATCAATGATGGTTGCTTCCTTTTTTTACATAAAATAATTTAAACATGGCTCCCTCTCTTCCTAGAATATACCCTTAAAGGTTCTCCTCAGCTTGGTTTTGGTAAATGTTTTAATATTGTTTTTCATAGAAATAGAGCTGTTGACCTCCTGAGTCAGCTCCATCTCTTGCCTGGTCCATTGGTTTCATCCTATCAGAGGGCCCAGTGGGGTGTGTGGAGAGGGCATGGTGAGCTCTGGCCAGACTTTCCTTAGCAGCCATTGATGACCCTGTTATTTATTGGGTTTTGAATTATACTCCATTTTGCAAACAATTTATTCAAGCATGGGTTCTCTATCTGGGGTTAAGTCCTTGTTCTTCTACTTACTGTGACACATAGCTGTGTCATCCTGAGCAAGTTATTAACCTTTCTGTACCTCATTTTTCTTATCTGCAAAAGGGGCATAATAAGAGGTTGTTATGAAAATAAACAGGTTGACTTCCAGTCAAGAGGGAGCATAGGTAGACACAATTCTCCTCCTCTCACAACCACCAAAAGGAATTACAACTAAATCTCAAAGCAGATAACGCCCAGAACTGTCAGAAAATCAACTGCATGGAGGTCCGACAACCAAGGATCTAAAGAAGTTATGTTCATGCAGATAGGTGGCTTTTACAGGGAGTCAAAGCAGCTCCACCTAATACACAGAAACAAACACAGGGAGGCTGCCAAATTGAGGGGATAAAGAAATGTGGCCCAAATGAAGGAACCGAAGAAAACCCCAGAAAAAGAAATAAAAGAAACGCAAATAACCAACTTATCAGATGCAGAGTTCAAAACACTGATGAGGATGGTCAGAGAACTCACTGAGTACGGCAGCAACATAAAGGAATAAATG
>PVKU01001601.1:42087-156147 GCA_004027475.1 Anoura caudifer
AAAAAAAAAAAAAAAAAAAAAAAAAAAAAAAAAAAAAAAAAAAAAAAAAAAAAAAAAAAAAAAAAAAAAAAAAAAAAAAAAAAAAAAAAAAAAAAAAAAAAAAAAAAAAAAAAAAAAAAAAAAAAAAAAAAAAAAAAAAAAAGAGGATAGAATAAGAAGACCCTGGGACATCTCCAAACATGCCAATATCCTAATCATAGGGGTGCCAGAAAGAGAAGAGGAAGAGCAAGAAATTGAAAACTTATTTGAAAAAATAATTAAAGAAAACATCCCTAATTTGGTGAAGGAAATAGACATATTAGTCCAGGAAGCACTGAGAGTTCCAAACAAGTTGGACCCAACAAACACAACCACAGCAAGACACATCATAATTAAAATGCCAAAATGTTAAAGATAAAGAGAGGATCTTAAAAGCAGCAAGAGAAAAGTAGATAGTTACCTACAAAGGAGTTCCCATAAAACTGACATCTGATTTCTCAAAAGAAACTTTGTAGGCAAGAAGGGACTGGCAAGAAATATTCAAAGTGATAAAAAGCAAGGAGCTTCAACCTAGATTACTCTATCCAGCAAAGCTATCATTTAGAATGGAAGGACAGATAAAGTACTTCCCAGACAATGTAAAGCCAAAGGATTTCATCATCACCAAGCCATTTTTACATGAAATGGTAAAGGGACTTATCTAAGAAAAAGAAGATAAAAAATATGAATATTAAAATGGCAACAAATTCACAACTATCAACAGCTTAATCTAAAACAAACAAACAACCAGAACAGGAGCAGACTTATAGAAATGGAGATCATTTGGAGAGTTATCAGCCAGGAGGGAGAAGGGAGAGAATGAGGGAATAGGTTCAGGGATTAAAAAGTATAATTGGTAGGTAAAAAATAGACAGGGGGAGGTTAAGAATACGGTAGGAAATGGAGAAGCCAAAGAAGTTACAGACATGACCCGTGGACATGAACTAAGTCTGGGGGATTGCTGGAGGGAAAGGGCATATAGGGCAGAGGGGGCAAATGGGGAAAACTTAGGACAATTGTAATAACATAATCAGAATATACTTAAACAAATAAATCACAGGTTAATGCACGTCAAATGCTCAAAACTGTGACTAGCATATTGTAAACACTCAATAAATGGGAATTGTTTCTCTTTTTTCTTGTTAGTATCTAGCCAAACCTCCTTTTGAGTAGTAATTTTGTGTTTATTTTCTGCTATATGATGGAAATGGTGCTTTCTTTTTACTTGCTCTAAATTAAGGCACTCAGTTTTGTTTTGATTAGAAATGGGCACTCAACCAAAGGACAATGCAATCTACTAAAAATGATCACCCGGATAGGAATTGAACCCCAAACCTAGAAGTAAGCATTAATGCCTTCTTCAGGAGAGCCGAACTCAAGTAGTAGGTGGGCCTGATAATCCTCCGAAAATCAGTGGACCTGGTTTCATTTGGAGAGAAAAAAATACAGCTCGCACCAGAGGGCAGAGGCTCCTCACTGGGCAGCTAGAGACCTACCTCCACATGAAGCAGTCCCTTTGTTTTTCTGTATTTGACCTGTACCTTTCCCTTTTATAAAGGGAAAACAATTTATTGTTTACATCACTACAGCAGCGATTTTCAACTGGTGTGCCGCAAGAATTTTCAAAACGTGCAATACCTAACTTCATTCAGGGGCACTGACCTCTTTTCCTGTAGATTGCCAAATAAAAAATGACATCACCCAACATAACAATAGTTGTCTGGTGTGAGAGAATTTAAATTATACGTATTTTTTGATCAGATCGACAAAAAATACAGTATGTTTTTTGGTACGCCATAGAATTTTAGTGAGTAGTTTATGTGTGTCATGAGATGGAAAATGTTGAAAAGTGCTGCATTAGAGTGTTGTGAGGATAAACTATTGTTTTATTCCTCAGAAAAGCAGCAATCATTTATACTCCAAACAGGTTTAATCATTTCTAACATAAAGGACATAGTGCTTAGTCTATATTAGTTTTATCTAATGTTACATCTAAACAGGTTAATTCTGGGTTATTCCTCTTATTTAGCTTATGCCAAAGGCAAGAGTTTGAAATTTAAGGTTTATTTTGTTTCTCCACTGATACATGAGGAATTTAAATTTTAGCTCTGCCACTTACTAGCTGCCAGCTCCTGGGACGTTTCTTTACAGTTTAACTGCAGCCTCATGATCTGTGACCTACCTCTTTGCATTGTTTTTGAGGGTTATAAATACGTGTCTAAAATGACTAGCCCAGAGCCTGGAAGATGAGAGATGCCCAGTAAACAGTAGCTCTAAGAGCATGCTGCAGGGAAAAACACGTAGACTGTGGTGTCGGACAGACTCAGTTTCAAATCTGCCTCTGCCATGAGGATGAGCTCTGTTAAGCCTCAGTCTTTCGCTTAGCTTTCTCACCTGTAAAATGGAAATCGCTTTTTTCTTATGGAGCGCTATGAGGATTTGATGTTCTATGTGTAAAATACCTGGCACGGGGCCCAGCCCAAAGCAGGTGTGATAGTGGCAGTGATGGCTGTAACTGTCGTTGTCATAGTAATGGTAGTAGCATGAATAAATACGTTTTTACTCTGTAAGTGGAGTCAAACGAGTTCAGAAGCCCAGAAGAGGTTGTAATCAGGTCTGTCCAGCCTTGGAGTACCTTTAAGTATCTGAGTGTGTATGTTCGTCTACATAGGGTGGCCCCTTATGCATTCGGGGACTTAAAAATCTTCATGTAGCTGACTTGGGAAACCACAGAAAAACTTTATACTCTAAGTTAGAAAAGTTTCTCCTGAAGTGATTTGGAAGTCTAAGTTTAGAGTAGGATGATTCTTTGCCACTTATCTCTGTCATCGTATCACTTATCCACCCTCTGTTTCTATGCTCTTAGTCACTATCCTTGTAGCCCATATGCAAATGATGTAAATGGTTGTGGAGACCTTTTGTAAATGAGCTCTGTTAAGCCTCAGTCTTTCTTTCACTTAGCTTTCTCACCTGTAAAATGGAAATCGCTTTTTTCTTATGGAGCGCTATGAGGATTTGATGTTATATGTGTAAAACACCTGGCACGGGCCCCAGCCCAAAGCAGGTGTGAGAGTGGCAGTGATGGCTGTAACTGTTGTTGTCATAGTAATGGTAGTAGCATGAATAAATATGTTTATTTATTGAAGACCATTGAAGTTCCACAACGGTTGTGGAACTTCTGAGCTTGGGTTCACTTTTTCCTTGTTTGTCTTTCAATTATAAATCTTATTTGTAAAGGTGAAATAGTGATCACTGCTTTACTATTTGTCAATGATTAAAGCAATGCAGCACAGATATTAGCTACTGAAACTCATTTTCTAACTCCTAATATTCATTCAAAATATCCATTTGCTGTGAACAATAAAAACACACATATGTCTCCTGGCAGGGTAGCTCAGTTGGTTAGAGTGTTGTCCTGATGATGCACCAAGGTTGTAGGTTTGATCCTAGGTCAGGGCACGTAGAAGAATCAACCAATAAATGCATACATAAGTAGAAAAACAAATCAATATTTATTTATTTTTCTCTCTCTCTCTGCCCACCCCCTCACCTCCCTGCTTCCCCCCCCTCAAAAAAATCTGTCTTAAAATTTAAGTTTAACTAAGGGTTCAGTTGTGTTTCAGGAATATCCATGTAGAAAAAAGTGATTATTTAATTTAAAAAAATGTGTCTGGTGTGAAGACTATTTGAACTGTGCATTTCTGCATACTTTGAAACACTTTATCCAATAACTACTTAACCTCCATTTCATGTTATACTTATTAAGTAGCAGACTTAGAGATCCTGTTCATGAAAAGCAATGCAATCTAACCCATAGAAAAACTTTTCTAGGATTAATGACAGATCATTCCATGGCACAAATTTCTCTTTGTGTCTTATTGAAATGATTATCAATCAAATTTATAAGAGAAGTTTTTTATTGTTCAACAAACACTTACTGAGCACTTATTCTTATCATACACTGGGAAATAGAACAATGAAATCAGAGGTAATCCCTAGGACACTTGCAGTATAGTAGAGGGTGAGGCACATGGATGAAGATGAACAAAGTAGCATATGATGCATTAAATGCAGAAATAGAAGATCTAATCAAATACACTGAGGGCAGAAGGATTATCCTGAAGAAGCAGAAATTGTTTTCTTTCCTAAAGAAGTTTTACTCATGTTGAATAATTAATGAGAAATTGTACTCTCTGCTGTGGAGATCTTCAAAGCTCCAGATCTCTTGAGGTTATGGTCATCTTGGACTATATCCAACACTGGTCCAAAAGGAAAATCATGGAAAGCTTTATTTTCACAGTGGCATTTAAAACAAATAAAAAAGAATTACTTACTCAGGATTATGCATAAATAATTTTCTCCAGTTCTTAAAATCTAAAGCCTGAGATTGTTTTACTTTAATTCTTTTGTCATATTTTGGCACCTAAGAGTAATGACTGCTGGGAATGTAACACACTGGCTTGAAAACCTTGGCTGAAACGATCCATAAACATGATTCTGACACTCTAAAATTATAGATTGAAAAAGAACGATTCTTGACATTCTTTGGATAGATTTAAAGATCCAGAGAGGATCGTTATTTTGTGTGTGTGGCTAATTTGGTGTCTAATCACTATTTGTCAAAATGGGTTTGGAGTCTGTGTCCAGGAGAGTCCAGCATTGCCTATGATCTTAAAGCAAAGGGATCTTTAAAACAACATACCCTTATTTTTATACCAAATTGCATGGCATATCCAACGGGTGTCTGTATATGTTCACTTTAGAAAAACGAATTCTGAATGTGAATCCACTATCTTTCACTGAGCTGAGTCTCCAAGATAAGGGATGTATGAATGTCTGACACTTGGGGGGAGTTTGGCCAGAAAGGCCAGTCAATTGTTTATGCATCTCATTAGCTCATTTATAGCTCCCTTAAAACCGCAGCTGCATTGTGCCAACCCAAATTCCTCATCAAAATGCTTCTGTGGATTCAGACTTATGAGAAGTCTTCATTCTAGAGAACGAGCACTTGCTTAGTGCTGCCTTTCCAGCACTGTGCACCTCCTGGATTGGCTTGTTCAGTGGAAGTGAAGCAATGACAGGGACCCTTCAAAACGAGGGATCATTTTGACAAAGTGCCAAGGGATCCCAGGGACATATGAGTGGGACAGAGAATTCAAAGTTCACTCACGGTGTCCCCAGCTTCTCTCATCACCAATTATAGACAAATGAGTACAGGCTGAACCTCTAGCTAACACAGAAAAATGAAACAGAATTAACAAGTGCCTTTTGTTTTTAACCTTCCCATATATGGTAATTAAATGAGTGAAAGTAAGTTGTTGTTCGGCTTGCCATAATATTCTGTGGTGAAAAGAGTGGGCCGCTGGCTGTGGTTATTCCTGCTGTGTGCCTGCCATTTCAAGCCAGTGACACTAGCTGAGTCTCATTTATTAGAAAGTAGGGTTATGGCATCCTGAAGGTAATTTCAACAACCCAAATAAGAGATTTGGTCAACAGTTACGGAGAGACATCATGCATAATTTACCTCTTTATTTTTTCAAAGTAGTTAATAAGCAGTAATATAAGCTCTTATATTTGGGGGTTGGGAGGGAGGGCGGGTTTCTACCTGGATAGTTCCTTATCTTGTAATTGGTGTCAAGAGGCAAAAATAATATGTGCTATGAACAAGATAAGCAAATAGAGGATGCATTTGATTTACAATAAGAACGTCAGATCATGTCCATGAAAACATTATTTTCCACCAAGATTTGAGTGAAAGATGCTGTTTTATTTAGTATGCACTGTTCTAAGTGCTTTACAAATATTAACTCACTATAGTTAATTCATAATATCCCGAAGAAATAAGTACTATTTTTACCCAATTTTGAGAAAAATGAGGCACAGAGAGGTATGGTAATTTGACCATAAGGCTCATAAGGGCTGGGGCTGGATTCCCACCCCTGCCCCTCCCTGTGGTCTTGAGTCCTCCAGTTAATCACTGCAAATTGACATCACTGTGGTTAATCTGCCTTTTTTATATTCCCACATCAAGTATATTTAGGGTTTATATTTGACAAGCAGAAATTATGATATATAGAGAAAATCAAGTTAATTTTTGGTTCAAAGTGTTTTTGCCTACGCCTCCATCTTGGCCAGAACTCCAGAAAAAATAATTTTAAAGCAGAAATTCTAAACTGTATACGATATACAAAAGTATTGTGTCTAAATCCCAAGTTTGGGGCTTCTGCTCAAGCTTTGTCAGGAAACAGCATTAACGAGAGGTGGTCCTAGTTTGCACCCCCTCCTTCCTCTCCTGCAGTCTTGGCGTATGCAGCAGAATGCAAGGTCAGAGATAAGTGTCCAGATAAGTGGTCCTGAAAATTTACAGTTTCTGCTTTGGCTAGGAACAGCTCTAACTTAGGTCTCTAGAACTCCTGCTGCTTGCATCTTTCGGTCTTACTTCCTGAGTTATTATTGACAATTCCATGGCAATGAATACATGTTTCACCTTATGTTGAACTTACACTTCAAGGATTATAAATCATTGCTGGTATTTTATCCCACCTGGGGCTTAGAATTGTGCAGTAAGCCCACACCCTCATTTTGTAGATAAGGAAATTGAAGTTCAAAGAAGGCAAGGCAGATGGAGGAAGCAGGACCAAAACTCAGGTTTTCTGGTTTCTGGTCAGCTGTTCTTGTGAGTTCTCTTGGATTGTAGACTGTACCTCTTCATTCCTGGCCTATACCGGCCTTTGACAGGAGCCCAATTGACTCATCTAACTTCTTGATGACTATTCCTCTGGAAATCTTCCTCTAGTTTCATAAACCAACAGCTATGAAACTGTCTGATCCCTCTATTGAGTTACTAGTTATACAACCAGTGAATACACTGTAGACTGGTTACGACATAGTGAATGCTCTCAGGGTTCCTGCTTAATTAGTACTTCACCTACTAGCCAAAAACAAGCAAACAAACAGACAAACAAAAAACCCAAACTAACTTAATTCATGTTTTCAAAAAATTTGAAGCTTGCATATGCCCTATTTTATAATAACAGAATGTCATTTATAATTGTAGCATGGATCCACATTGTACACATGTAAAAACTCTCTTTACAGGGCTTCAAGTAATGTTGGTGCTATGACATGCAACATATATTTTATCCATGATTTAAATGTTTTGATAATACTGATGGATTCCTAAGTATCCTATGAAAGCACAGCTTGATTGTGCTTGCATCTGCTGTTTGAAAAAGATACGACAGTTGAAGCAGACTGTTGACTTTCACGTTGAAATACAGTGTCTCCTTTATCATGAATGCCATGTGCAAACCCTTTTCAAGCCTGTGTAGTGGAGCTTCCCCCAGGCCTTGCCAGCCCTTCTTGGCTCTACTGCCTGGCAAATGTTGGCTTGCTTCTCCGCTGGTTAGCTCCTATGAACTAAGTGGTTGTTATTATTTGCAAAACAAGAAAATATAGTTGCTCTGAGGTAGGATTACAAAACTATTCTTTTTAGTCTTTAATCTACCGAAAACAATTTTTTCCAGGGTAGGCTCAGTTATCGATCAGGAATCCTTCACTGGAGCATAGTTTAGACAGAAACAACAGCGTTGGTATTCCCCGATGAGTCAGTAAACATGTTTAAACAAGCTAATCTAAAACTAGATTTTGGATTCGTTTCAAGAGAAAAACAAGGTACAACTGAATGCCTGGCATTTGTTCCAAGTTTTGAGTTTCACCAATTTTCATTTTGTGATTGTTTAATCTCACCCTGTAAGAAGTTTGAAATGCTTTGACCTAGAAGTCTTAGTAGCCAGTGCATTGTTGGCATCTATCTAATTGTACCCTCCCTGTGATTTCACTTTCATTAAAAGTTATTTTTTATGCTTATAAGGGTCAATAGTCTTGGGTCTGTGTGATAACCGTTGAAGATGCAGGAAGACTTTGCCTCCATCATCACATACTTTCTTCCTGCAGAGAAGCTCCTCAGGAGTTTATACATCAACTTCCTTGCTCACTACTGGATTCCTGGCTGCTTGTCTGTGTGTGTAACAATTACACAAATTTACAAAGCCAGTGATGTTAAACAAAGAGGAGCACCAATTTTTATCTTTACGACACTTGATAACTTATCAGTCAGCAAAAGTGACAGCCAGTTAGTTGGGTTTGGGCACATTTTCTGAGGAAAATGGGTGTGGCATGGGGGAATGGAGGAGGAGGGATCTTTTCAGAGAGATAATCCTCCACGTCTCCTATAAGTTAACATAAGAAATTTTATCAAGAATAAACAGGATAAAGGGTACAGACAATTATGCAGTACTTAGTATGTGGCAGTTGCTTTCATATTCGGTGTTTCTCATTTATTCACAATAGCTCTGCTAGAGCCAATCTGCATAGAGCTCTGCCCTCCCCACATTTACATTTGAGAAAACACAACCTGAAAGTAGCTTGTCCAAGCTGATTTAAAGAGTAGATGACAAAGCAGTATTTGAACCCTGGTCTTTCCGACCCCAAGGTTCATAATATTTTCACTGCACCATGAGAAAACTGAAGGTCATTGAATGAGCCATTGGTAGAGTGTGTGTGTTTGAGGAGGTAACTAGCTAAAGATTAGACACATCCAGTAGAAATGTAGTCATCCATTTATTCTCAGAGCAATTACCCTCTCAAAAACCAAGAGGGAAGCATTTATCTGCATTCTACCTCAGTCCACTGCAGAGAAGGAGAATATGCAGGAACAAAGAATTCATGTGCATTGGGAAGTCCACAGGGCACCTTGCTTTCTGGGAAATCTTTGTCTTGAGATCATTCTGCTGAGAATCAGTGACTCAGTCTGTAAAGTAGTAACTGAACTTGTTACACCTGATTTTCAGTCTACTCTCAAAGTCATAAAGTCTTACTACCTGCTGCTGGGATGATTCACAGAATATGCAAAGGAACCTAAGGTGAAAAATGTGAGGGTTTTTCACTCTGCATAAAGATTCATCACAGCCCTAAAAGAGGAAAGAAAATGCTAGTGACCAGTATTTCAAGTTTATAAGAGATACTGTTGGCTTGAAAGGTGTGGGTCTAGAGAGGTGGATGTAAAAGAATTATGAAAACACTTTAAATAATCTCTATCTTTATAGGATCTAGTAAATTTGTTTTTAGTGCCTATTTCTCTCAAAATGGAATTTTATTTTCACTTTTATGTATTTAAGGGACTTAATAAATTCAATTTAAGAATACTCATAAATTTCTATGAGTATTATATGCACAGAACTAACTCAGAACTAGGTCATAGAAGAGAGTAAATGTCTTTTTCCATTATCTTGGCCTAAAAATGTATATGCTCTGGTATCTAGATTTAATGTATTATCTTACTTTATTTTTTTAAAATTGGGAACGATTCTTTTTTTAAAGATTTTTTTAAATTTTATTTTTAGAGAGAGCAGAAGGGTGGGAGAAAGCTAGCAAGAAAAACATCAGTGTGTGATTACCTCCTTCACACCCCCTACTGGGGACCTGGCCTGCAACCCAGGCATGTGCCCTGACTGGGAATCAAACCAGTGACCCTTTGGTTCTCAGGCCAACACTCAGTCCACTGAGCCACACCAGCCAGGATACACTGTTATAGTCATTAGTGCCACTCAGAGTACAACTGAAAATTTGCTACTTTATCTTAAACTACAGTTTCTGCTCAGTTTTGCTTATTATTGACTTTTTCTAATTTTATTTATTTATATTTTACTTTCTCAAGTTTTAAAGATGATTATTGAGTGATAATGGTAAGGGAAGGATCAGGTTTGCCTCCTTCTTCATCTGGGACTCCAGCTGATGCACACAGGTGACCTTTCTGAAAAGCGATCGTGATCCGTGATCTTCAGTGACTGTGTCTGGCACACTCAGGAAGGCAAGTACGTGTGAGAGTGGAACTGCTCTAGTGTAATTCATTTATTAAACAGACTTTATGGGCATCTGCTGTGTGTGAGGCCCTGGGCAGTGGGCTGGCAAACCAGTTACAGTCCTATCATTGGGAAACTGCATCTCACTATTCTGTCTTCTGGAGAAGCCCAATACCCACCATTAAAATATTGAAAAGTTTCCATACTTACTGTTATAATCAAGAAGAAGATAAAATATTCAAACATCTACAAGACAGAGGCGGAGAGATACAGGGGATGGAGGATTGATAGTTCGTTTATTTGTATTTAGTTTTTGTTGTTATTTTACTTTGTTTTTGAGGATTGATATGTCCTGAGAGCTTTCAACACTGTTACTGATGAAGGAATTCCAAAGAAAACTTGAAGGTGTTTGTGTGTGTGCAGATACATGCAGTCCAGTTACGTGCATGTCAAGTCTCTACATTGATGGTTATATTTGTATCGGAACCTAAAGATATGTCTTGTATGTATGTGTGTATGTATGTACCCACAAACACAAACATACACTCCAGCACTAGGTACTTTATGTACCTATGTACTCAGTGCTCGAGCACTTATTTGGTAAATTAAGCATGTGTTTATAATGTCAGCAAAGCAGGAATGAGGGAGAGAAAAAATATCCAGAATACACCTAGAATTTTATGTTATTTCATTATATTAAGATCTTGTTTTAGGGTTAAGAGTTGTTTTTATTTTAAATGATCTATTGGGATGGGAGAGGCATAGTCTTTTAGTGGTTAGGAGGGTCATGACCTTTTCATATACTTTGTTTAAAGAGCTGCTGGGGGGAAATGAGAAAGAGTGATGTGAACTGTGGGAAGCAGCACCATGGAAAAGAGAAATGTGTCCAGTTTACTTTTATGTTCTTCACAAAAGTGGGACTCCAGGCTTGAAAGTACCACTTTACCTTTGAGGAAGCTTAATTGGTGTTGATGTCACTTTTTAAATGTCCTGTCCAGCTCTATGCAAGTGACCAGGGCAGTGAACCTTGCAGGGACTGTTTTTTTTTTTTTTAAATGAAGATCTAATTTTGCTTATTGATGTAGTCTACATTTGCCTTGGCAAATTTACCATATAGTTATAATAATATATAATCTTACTATCTATAGATAACACTATTAATATTCTGTGTATATTTTCATATACCTTAGCAATAAAGATGAAATTACAAAGGCAGCAATTTAGAGCATTTTGTATCCTGTTTCACTTAACACTATATCACGAGCATTTTCTTACTTCATTAAAATATATAAAATAATTTAATTAGTGCTAGACATTTCTATTCTTTCTAATTTCTCATTATTATAGATAATGCTACTGTGAACATCTCTGTGGTCACACAGTCCCTGTGTGACCACAGAGTCTCACACAAGAAAGAAAGAACCTCGGTCTCTGGGTGTTCGCTCTTTGCCCTTCCAGATCCACTCCCCACCCTCCTCTGTACTCTAGGAGCTGTATTTACAGACTGCATGGACCAAGCTCTCTGCCCTCTAGTTTCTAATGAGGTTCACCCAGTGGGAAATATTGGAAGATGGGACAGGAGTGGGAGGTCATGCTGGAGTGTGGTAGTGGTTTTGTTATTGCCCTGAAGGCCACAGCCTCTAATGAGTGACAGCTCTCCTATAGCTCAGGTCTTGCTCATTCCAGCACTCCCTCCCTCCCCTTGTCTCTGTGTCTTCCTGCTGTTGGGAGCCCTGAGCTGCTCTACCATTTCTTATCAATTTCCCCTCATCTGCTCACATCTTGTAAATAGTAGTCAGTTCCTTAAACACTTTTCAGTCATCCCTTTCGTGTGTGCCATGTCTCCTGCTGGGATTCTGACTGACATCATCTAAATCTGAATGGGATGCTCCTTTCATTATATTTTATGTTTGAGTGAAGCAGAACTGAGCAGGGGAGTTAAATCAGGTCGGGTCTGAGCTGGTGTTAGTGGAAAATGAAGATTGATTAAATTAAAGTACTATCATAGAGATATAAGCAAATTGCTATTGGAACAGAGAGAAGGAAGCAATAAATTCTGTGCACTGTGATGGACACCTCTATTTAAAAGATAAGGAGGATACCTTAAATATTTCCAGTTCTCTTGTTTCATTTGTACATTATTGGTTCAACTGTATCATTTCTCTTTGCATTCAGGGATATTTATGACTCACCCCTTATATTTTTTCTCTTGCTCTTGGCAGTTTGCATATTCATATATACAGTCCTCTAAATCCATTTATATATTCCTTCTTCATCTACCTGTGTGCTCATGACCTTGCCCTTATAGAAAGCACACTCAGGATTTTGCGAGCTAAGTGGATACCATGTTTTTGGCATTCCTCCATATATGAGCACTAATTTTCTAGCTTTTAAATGAAAAACAAAACATGTAGCAAACAGTTAACCCCATCTGCTTTTGCTTCAGTTCTAAATCTCAGAGTCTATAAGTTTTCAAAATAAATGGCAAAGCAGTCAGCCAACATACCAGGGGCTGTAAATGCTTCTCAGATCTTTTAACTCAAACAATAATGTACTCCATGTCTACTGGGTCATCTCCCACAAGATCTCTGACTGACAGAGAGTACTGAGACTTATCCAAGGACTCACTGGGTTGTCAAAAAAGAAAACAAACTAGTGCTTGTTTTCTTTTTTTCTTTTTAAATAACCTTTATCTACTGTAGGAATTGTCTTTGTTGATCTAATACTCAGATTATGAATTACTATGAGTTTATTGTACCTGAGGTGTAACATAAGGACAATGCACTTAAAATCTAGTATATAAACTTCTTACCATTTAGCAATGACCCATCATGACAGAAAAGAAGAAACAAAAACAAAAACCCACTGATAGAGAAATGAGAGGGCTTGGGTTTTAAGCCTAGATTTCTCGGTTACAAATTAGATGACTTTAGGCCAATCATCCAAACTCTTGGCTCCTCAGGGAATTTACTCATCAATAAAATGGGGATGATAGCAATCTGCCTGGCCCCCAACCAAGCAGTTGAGAGGCTCCTTTGAAACAGTGTGTGAAAGTGCGTGAGAACCGTGGAAACCGTGATGCCTTAGGCAGAGGAAGCACCTTCACCCTGTGACTCATCCCATGGTTCTCACCACTTCTTTTCTGGAAGCCTTGTAAATTCTCTCCTCTTGTCCTGTTGTCTTTTCAGAAATGAGTGGATACATGCCAGTATTTGCTTTTCCATATCTTTATTCCATCCTTGTCTCTTCTCTATTTCTCCCCATCCCTGGAATTCTGCACAGAAGCTGGTATGGGACACTCCCATCCATGGCCTTCTGCAGAGTGCCAGGGTGTGAGTGGAGGGCTCTGTGGATCCCGTTGCTGCCACCCCCAATGGCCCCTGCCTTCTCAGTGTTCTTCCCGACTCACTTCAGTCTTTCGACACCTAAATGCCTGTGGGAATTGCTGCAGCTGGATGCACATGCCCATATTTCCTTCTCAGCTGCAAACACAACATAGTTCACAGAGGAAGCTCATATGGCCTTCCAAGATAATTCAGAGAGTCAGTTAGGTTTGGTATTCTCCATTGTGCAGATTCAGCAACTGAGGCATGAAGTTGTTTGATGAGAGTTGAAACTATGTCCCAGAACTCTGATATTTAGCCAGTTGTCTCTTCATTCAAGCACCACAAATATTCCAGCAGAGTGAAGAGAGAAAAAAAAAAAAGTATTTGTAGCTTTACTGGCTTATTGCAATGTCCTTCTTTCTGCTTCCTTTTTAAAAAAAAAAATAAATTTAACATGGGTAAACTTCAATCAAAATTGATATTGAAGTAGAAGAAATTGAAAACTTTATTTGATTAGTTGAGTAAGAAATTGATCTTTACATTCTAGTTAAAGATCACACTATGACAGATATGAAATTTTTAACAAAAGATTTCTATGAAAATTCTACATGCAGAAAATAATGGAATTTTGATAGTAACAGATGGTTGTCTATTGAATCCTGAAGTTTGACTCTTAACCTGCTTTACACTCTTTTGAAAGACACCTGTCTCTAGGGCATTTCGCTGTTTGGAGCTTGATCATCTAAGACACTGTTCCGACTTGTACCACTTCAGTGGAGCAAATCCCCAGAAGTCAGTACCCCACCAGACAGAGCTCCTCACATTCAGGTCCTAACATGCACCTTCAGTTTTTTTCTTATGTGGAAATTTGAGTAGCATGAAACACAATGTATTTAGGAAATTCAAGTACTGAACAATTTAAAATATCCTTAGAGTAATTTCATTTGGGAACTTGTGATTTGAAAAGGTCTGTGAATGAATTCTCAAGAGAATCTGGAGCCCCCAAGCCAGCGCTGGGGCATGGGGCAGGAACCAGGGTGGCTGCCTCCAAGTTCCCTGAGGCATCAAAGCTTGGTGGTGGGCCAGAGGGCTGACGGACTGCCACTCACATGTGCCTGATGGTTTAGCACAGAGGAGACCGTGATTAGGTGATGCAGCTGTTTCTGTCACAGCCTTTGGATGTTTCTGCCAATAATGTGGATGAACTCAGAAAAGAAGATGAATAATAACAATTTAGGGAAAGAAGTAAACCAGAAATCTGAAGACTTGGATCTCTCTGTACTTATTAGCTGTGTTATTCAGTAAAACCACTTGACTTTCCTGGGGCTTAGTTAGATTCCTGGTTTATAGTAGGAACAGTGAACCTGGTCTTCCTTCAGAAGGTTTGGTCTTGACTAAGTCCTCTGAATCACATATTTGTGTTCATAATTTTTTTCAGGAAAGTTGGTCAAGGTATAAATACAATAAACAGCCATGTCTAATACATATGGAAACTGAGTTGCATCTAATGATGAGTAATTACTATGTCCACCCTTTTCAGTGGGCACATACATGCCTTGGTGAAAAGTAGAGAGCCATCCAAGTCACGTGGTAGGTTGGCAAACACAGAGTTTCTAAACCCCACTGAATAAAAACTTTGTATATCTTGAACAATTGCAACAGGGAAAAGAAGAAAAGGGCAAGAGTTATTCATTTAATTTAGACATAGCATGAAGGGTGAATCATATGAATGCTATTTTGAGGATTCTCTTAAGCTGTATACATCTGTGTCTTTATGTTTGGTCATCATTTTACTAATTCAGCATAGAATCAAAAACTTTAAACTGAGGTATTTGAAGATTCTCCTATTTGTAGCCTAGAGGGTCTTACTAATGATAACAATTCAGAAAAAAACAAAGACTTGGAAATTTTCTTTCTGGTTCTTATGTGGTCATAATGTATCTTTTGATTTAATAAAATAGCATACCATTTTCTTTATAGGTTTGAGGCATAGTGTTTTCAGTCTTGAGCTTATGACCAAACTATCTAAATTCTGCTCCTGATTCAGTCACTGGCTGGCTATGTTACCTTCTTAGGTAAATCATGTCACCTCTATGCAGCTCAGTTCCTTTAAATAAGAAAAAGAACCAGTGGGAGGATGAAGTGATCTTTATCGATCTTTTTCCAGGTTTCATATTCTATTTGTCTAGAGAGTCCAACTTGCTATTGAGGAGACTGAAAAATATTAACAAGTTATGATGTTACTCCCAGCTTTTACGTGCCAGCCAATTCTAACTGTTGAAAACTGTATGTAGTGAAAGACAGTGTGACTGAAGGGAGGTTCCCTACCATGTGGAATATTAGGTGGGTTCTTGCAGAAGCAGCGCCCATGACAAGGATTCAAATACAGATGGACCCTGGCTGGTGTGGCTCAGTGAATTGAGCGCTGGCCTGTGAACCAAAGGGTCACCGGTTCAATTCCCAGTCAGGGTGCATGCCTGGGTTGCAGGCCAGGTCTCCAGCAAGGGGTGCGCAAGAGACAACCACGCACTGATGTTTCTCTCCCTCTCTTTCTCCCTCATTTCCTCTCTCTCTAAAAATAAATAAATAAAATCTTAAAAAAAATACAGATGGAATTCAGGAAATACACATCAGGAGTGATGAGGTGAGCGGGAAAGGGAAGCTGGCCAGTGGAGGAGGGCAATTATCGTGCTCATTTCCACTGTTGGTAAATGGAAGTTATCCCCTTGGGAAACTGCGAGTGTCAGTGCAGAAGTCAGAGCTTTGGCATCCCTGAGGGAGAGAGATTGGAGCCTGAGAACTGCAAGTTCCGCCAGTCACTGGTCAAGAGCTGTTTCTCTGGGGCAGCATGGGGAGAAAGCCCCCAGGTGGTCGGAAGTTCACTGGTCTCAGACTGCACTATCCTGAGGAGTATGGGCTATTCCAGTGCCTGCCATGACCTGCTTCCAGAGGCCCAGCCAGAGCAGTGCGTCCAGACTATTGCTCTGTGGGACACAGCTGAAGGGAGATCTGCACTCACTTTAGAAGGAAACAGCGCTAAGGGACCCCGAAACTGTCTACCAGGAAGTAACAAGCAGTCTTCTGGGCTGTAGCAATTTCCTGTCTGTGTCTAAACACAATGACGTGTAGCAGCCAGGGAGGGGCAGGCTTCTGAGTGCCTATTAGCCTTAGATCTAGGAGGTAGACTGTGGACATTGCACAGAGACACGGTGACAGAACATGTGCAGCCAGTGTTGTCAAAGTCGCAGGGCCTAATTTTGGGCCACACCTAGGACATGTGCTCTAGAGGGAGCAGCATCCTGGAGAACTTTGTGCTGCAAAGGGTGAGACCCTTCATTTGATAGAGAAAGCAAATTCTCTGATGTGCTGCTAAATAAAGCATGTTAGGAAATGCAGAATTTTCTATCAATTTCTGTGGAGAATCAAACCAGCTATGAGCAGCATCCTTGACTGGTTTTGAAATATCTGGGATTTGAAATAGAAGGTTTGGCATGAGCATCAATTAAATTTTTGTTCTTTCAGCATTACCCAAAGTGTTGTAAAAACTTACTGTTTTCTAGGTAAATTTGTCATTTAAAAATCCATTTTTATACATGCTGCTATTTATACAGTGGGAAAATATGTGTTGGAAATAAAACTATATTTCTGTTAGAAATATAACTTTGCTTCATAGTTTTATAATAATTTAGATTTCACTTTTAATATGTAGGCCAGAATTAAAAGTTAAGTGTTTAGAAATGGTTTCTGTACCAGTTGTATACAAAAGCTAACAGAAAATCTTTGATAACCCATGCACTTGTAATTATTTAAAAAATGTGTTATTAACAATAATATGACCTCGTGAATCATTGTCCTTGAGTTAGCCACATTGCAAAAGAAAATTATAATTAAGTCATCATGACTATATTGTTATGAAGTAACCTGCTTAAATTATTGATATCAAAATAGGGCTAATGGAAATTCCTGCACTTATTTTCTTATGTCTCCATGTCCATGAAAAGCAGGTAAGAAATCAAGAGGACATTTGGATTACTAGGGTAGCTTTTTGGGAAAGGATGTTGAAAATTCAACTTGACCTAATCCTGGAACCAGAATTTTGTGGATTTTTGAAAGTTATGTGAAGAGGTCTGTAGTCTAGTGTTTCTAACATATCACTTAAGTATCCAAGTCAAAATCACCTGGAGAAAAAAGTAGATTCCTGTCCCTACCTCCAGAAATTCAAATTTGGCAAGTTTGGGGTGGGGCTGAGGAGTCTGCCTTTTAACCAACCTCTTATTAAAGTCATTAAAATTGAAAACCACAGATCTAGCCCAATGGAGAGTGGAATACAGAAATCTCGAGAGGATCTTACTAAGGGCACTCCACTGCCTGGTGGAAGAGCTGGGGCCAAACCCAGGTCTTTTGAGTATAAAGATCTTTTCCTTACATTGTTTATCATTTTCATGAATATTTGGGCCCATACCCCAAACTTACTCTTTGCATAAGCAGTAATAAGTAATAATTTACTACAGAATCAGATGTGTAAAGTCTCGATCCTTTTATATATGTCAACATGTAAATGAAATGTATGCAGACTAGAACAATAAGAACAGTTTTGAAAGGCTGGGCTTTATATCCTAAAAACCCACAAAACACAACAAACGAGAAATTCTGGAATGAATAGATTTCTAACAAGGCCCTGACATGAATGTATTATGTGGTTTGTCACACATATTTTTCCTTCGATCCCGTCTTCATTTCCACATCTATTATTCATATATTTGGCAAGTTTGCCACAGATAACTTCCTGCTGCAGTTTTTCATATTCAAAATCCTACGTGTTCCAAACACTGCCTAGAGCTTGATAGTTGATGACTGCCAGGCTGGTGAGTTTTTGTGACTAGTGCATGGGGTTGGGGAAGCTATAATTGTGGTTCTCATTCCTGTGTGTGGCCAGTCAGCCATGCACAGAGAGAACAAAATGCTTCCTCATTCATAAACTGCATTTCTCACAAGGTGAGTCTTGCTAAAGGTGTGCAGCATTGGCTATGCCTGTGCCAGGTGAGAGCAAGTGCATAGCTCAGCTCAGCACATCACCTCTGGGAGGAGACAGCAGCTTACAGGGCACTTCCTGCTAATGGTGGGTGGTTAGTGTCACCTTTGTTTAGGATAGGAAATAGCATGAGTTCAAACTCTGACCCAAAACAAGACTTCAGAGACTCCTCTGTGACCCATGGGTTCTCCAGCAGACTCTCACAGGACAGCTGGGCCCTCTCCTCTTCTTTAGAGGACACAGAGTTGAGACAGGGTGGATTTTGAAACAGGGTTGATTTTGACATTGATTAAAGTAAAAACTGAATTTGAAGACAATAGCTCTCTCTACTTTTTCCTTCTTGTTTCCCTTTCCTTATTATTCTCATGACTGTATCTTAATCTAGTAAGGATTTCAGGGGGCTCACCAGGGAACATAAAATATGACAAAGTAGCATGATTCACAAGTACAGTAAAACCACAAAGAAAAAACAAAAGTGGGACCCAAGTTAATAAGAAATGAGACTAACCCTGCTGAACATAATGACCCAGCCACCACTATGACAGGGTCTCAGACATAATGCTAAGTTTTCTAACACTGTCAGTAAAAGGACAAATGTTCTAAGTTACACAGTCTGTCCTTAAGATAAACAGACTCATCAAGAGAACTACAACACTTCTTTCTATTAAGATCAGAATTCTCTCTGCGGCATCCTTACAAAGAGAATTCGGTGAGCTCAGGAATAATGTTATTGACAATTTCTTAAAATAGACTTAACAATAATTTTCTTGAGGATGTGTCTGATGGCCCCTAGTATTGACTTGGAGCATAATTTGGTTAAGGCAATTCTGCAGGGGGCCAATACAAAAAATCTAGGAATTGATGTGCAAATTAGTAAAATGTCAATATGAAGTTACAGGGATTTGACAGAATGTGTGGAGTTACCAGAATTTCTCAGTGAGATTAATTATTATTAGAATTGTAAAATATTTTCAACTCTAAACAGAAAGAAACATTTTGATATGAATATAGAGAGAAGAGAAGAAGGGAAAAAAGGAGTATAAACCTGCCTTTCAGGTGCAGGAGAGATGAAAGAGCTTCACTTCCCTCATGAGGGCTGGAGCATAAGGTGACTATACCTTCCTCCATGCTTGCAGCTGACCTCCCTGCCCTGACCCCCTGGAAATGTTCATTGAACTGTCGGTGTGCCATTCACTGACCAGGCACTAGTGGGATGGCCACATGTCCTGATTTATGCATGGTGTCCCAGCATAATTATTGCTAGCACCAGTTTTTACTCTGAGAAGATCCTCATTTAGATGGTAAGTTGTAGGGTCATTCTACTGTGAACCTGACCGTTCACTATGGCTGCTTTTTCTAAGTTAAACCCAAGCCCCTGCTGCTACATTGGCAGAGCGATAAATCCCAGTGCTCTTCTCTGTGTACGTTGAAAAACATCCCTGGAAGTCTGAAAATCGCTTTATGGATATTCTCACTCTCTCAATTTCTGCACCTCCAAATATTTCTGGGTCCTAAACTATCCTAGGGCTAATGCAAGAGCACCAAGTGTTTTCACCCTGCACTTAAATGTGAGAAAGGAGGGGGAGACTCAATCCCCTTTTCCATCCTGTCCTTAACCTCTGTCCCAGCCCAGGGCCTAATCATTATTCATGAATTGTTGGCAAATGTTTAACTGAATTACCTGCTTCTAGCTCTATGATTAGCAATTTAAGAGCAAAGACTCTTATAGTTTAAAACTATCTTAAATATGTTTTATGTGTATTAAATGGTTTTATTTTAAGCAGAAGCCCCTTAAAATGGGGGATGCACTTTAATTCTAAAGTAGAATAACAATATCTGGTACCAGCCATCAGAACAGAGAAAAACAACCAGTGATATATAGCCTTGTGAATTACACTTTTCTCTTTACAGGTTCAGATTGGCAAGTTTATTTTCTAAGCCATTTCTTTCTTCCCTCCATCACTCCCTCTCTCTTTTTCTTTCTTTTTCCTCCATTTCTTCCTTCCTTCCTTCCTTCCTTGCTTCCTTGCTTCCTTGCTTTCTTTCTTTTCTTTCTTTCTTTCTTCCCTGACAATTAGAGTAAGATGTCACCATATAAGAGGTAGTTTTTGGGTTTAGCCATAGTGGTGACTAGGTAGGACAGTTTTATCCACTAAAAAAAATGAGTTCTGGCACAGGATCTGGCACAAATAACACCCATTTATTATATTATAAAATCTTTTTTAAACATATTTTATTGATTATGCTATTACAGTTGTCCCATTCTTTTCTCCCCTTTATTCCTCTCCACCCTGTACCCTTCCTCCCACCATCATTCTCCTGCCTTAGTTCATTTCCATGGGTTATACATATAAGTTCTTTGGCTTTTCCATTTCCTATACTATTCTTAATTTCCCACTATCATTTAGGGTTCTTATTTTCTGTACCTTTCCCCCCATTCTCTCCCCTCACCCTCCCTGCTTATAACCCTCCATGTGGGGTTCTGTTCCTATTCTAGTTGTGAATCTGTACCAGTTGTTTGCTTAGTTCATTTTTTTCAGGTTTAGTTGTTGATAATTGCAAGTTTGTTGTCATTTTACTGTTCATATCTTTGATCTTCTTCTTCTTCTTAGATAAGTCCCTTTAACTTTCATATAATAAGGGCCTGGTGATGATGAACTCCTTTAACTTGACCTTATCTGGGAAGCACTTTATCTGCCCTTCCATGCTAAATGATAGCTTTGCTGGAAAGAGTAATCTAGGTTGTATGACCTTGCTTTTCATCACTTTGAATACTTCTTTCCAGCCCCTTCTTGCCTGCAAGGTTTCTTTTGAGAAACCAGCTGATAGTCTTATGGGAACTCCTTTGTAGGAAACTGTCTCCTTTTCTTTTGCTGCTTTGAAGATTCTCTCCTTATCTTTAATCTTGGGTAATGTAATTATGATGTGCCTTGGTGCTTGCTTCCTTGGGTCCAACTTGTTTGGGACTTTCTGAGCTTCCTGGACTTCCTGAAGTGTATTTCCTTTACCAGATTGGGGAAGTTCTCCTTCATTATGTTTTCCAATAAGTTTTCAATTTCTCTTCTTCTCCTACTGGCACCCCTATGATTCTGATGTTGGAACGTTTAAAGTTGTCCCAGAGGTTTCTAAGCCTCTCCTCATTGTTTTGAATTCTTATTTCTTCATTCTGTTCTGGTTGGATGTTTATTTCTTCCTTCTGCTCAAAATTGTTGATTTGAGTCCCAGTTTCCTTCCCTTCACTGTTGGTTCCTTGTACATTTTTTATTTCACTTTTCATAGCCTTCATTTCTTCCTTTATTTTGTGACCATACTCAATTATTTCTGTGAGCATTCTGATTACCAGTGTTTCTAACTCTGCATCTGATAGGTTGGCTATCTCTTCATTGCTTAGTTGTATTTTTTCTTGAGCTTTAATCTATTCTTTCATTTGGGTCATATTTTGTTGTCTCAGTGCACCTGTTACATAGTAAGTAAGGTGGAGCCTTAGGTACTCACCAGGACGGGACAGCCCACATTGCTGCCATATGTGGGGGAGGGATCTGAGAGGGAACAATGAGGCTTGCTCAGCTCTCATCCGGCTTGCAGTCACTTCCCCCCACTACCCACAAGCAAATTGGGCCCTTCTGGTGCTGATTCCCAGGGTGAGGGTGATTTTGTGTGTGTTCTAGGACCCTGTGTGTCTCTCCAACAAACTATCCTGTGAGACTGGGAGTTTCTCCTACCCCTACAGATTTTTACAGCCAGAGGTTTTGAGGCTTTGTTTCCCTGCACTGGAACCCTGGGTTGTATGGTCTGCCTCACTCTGCAGTTGTTCCTCCCAGTTTATTCACTTGCAAATGTGGGACTGCCCACTCTGCCAGCAGCTGCCTTGCCTGGTCCGCTAGCCATTGCCTCACATGTCCCAGTCCTGCAGCTGCCACCTTGCCACAAGTCCTCTCCACCCCAGCTGCCCATCTCCATCCCTCCTACTGGTCTGGATGTATGTTTCTTCTTCGACTCCTTGGTTATCGGACTTCCATACAGTTCAATTTTCTGGCAGTTCTGGTTATTTTTTTTATTTTTAAATTTGTCGTTGTCCTTCTTTTGGTTGTGCAAGGAGGCAAAGTGTATCTACCTACGCCTGCATCTTGGCCGGAAGTCTCAATTAATTTTTATATATGTATGCACCCATGTAACCACAATCCAGATAAAAATACAGAACTTTGCCTTTACCCCAGATGGCTTTCTTCTGCACTGCCCTCACCCTCTCCCCCATCCTGAGAATAACTACTTTTCTGACCTCTGTTCACCATGGATTAGTTTTCCTGTTTTTGTCTTCATATCATTGGAATCATGCAGAATGTATCTGGCTTTTTTCAGTCATACTACATTTGTGAGAGTCATCCATATTTTGCATGTCAATAGTTATTGATGTTAAATGTTCCATTGCACAACCTGTGTCATAGTTTATTCATTCTATTGTTGCTGGATAGTTGGGTTGTTTCCAGTTTCTCAATATTATGAAGAAAGGTCTTATAGACATTTTTGTATGTGCCTTTGGAAAACATAAATATATACCCGTTTCATGGCAAACGTTGCTAGAATTGGTGATTGCAGTTATACGCCGATGAGGTCAGTCCTTGAGCCCTTTCGTCTCTCCCATTTGTTTAGTTCCACTTCCTAATAGTCTGCTTTTCCTGGAAGTTTTTCCAAATTCTGATTCACTTACTTGTGAGCTGGTATTTCCCAGACTTGACTGTGAATGCTGATTCTGAGCTACAGATGGTAGGAAGGGGAGGAACAGCTGAGCCCCTGGGCGCTGCTGCTCACAGGCAGCATGCCAGCCTCCAGCTCCCTGGGGAGGGACCTGGACCTCTGCACTGCAGCTTTGGAAAATTCATGGAGGAAGGCAAGGACAGTTCTCCCCTCTACAACTTTGGGCCTGGAACAGCAGGGAGTCCTGGCTGATTTTAAAATAAAATTTCATTATAAAGTCAGTTTAATTCCCATGCAGAAACATGTATACAATATTCATAACAGCATTATTTATAATTGCCAAAAATATGAAAAAGCCAAATGCCCATCACCTGACGAGTGGGTAAATAAAAGGTGGCACACCCACACAATGGAATATTACTCAGCCACAAGAAGAAATGAAGTACCGACATGTGCTTCACCAGGATGAACCTTGAAAACATCATTCTAGGTGAAAGAAGCCAGTCATAGAAGACCACACATTATGTTATTCCATTTCTATGAATGTCCAGCATTAGAAAGTGGATCAGTGGCTGTGTAGGGCTGAGGGGAGAGGGGAACGGCTAATGGGCATGGGGTTTCTTTTGGGAGTAATGAATGTTCTAAAATTGTCGTGATGGTGGCACAACTGTGGATACTAAATAATTCAATGCTAACACCATTGAATTATACACTTTAAGTAGCTGAATTATATGGTGTGTGCATTATATCTCAATAAAGCTGTTACAAAAGACCAACACAATTTTTGAGTTCCATGTCATGATCATCTTTTAGATCATCTCTTAGAAGTGACTGCCACTTTGGCCACATAAAGGGAAGGGAAAGTAAGATGGCCAGGCTGGCCCCAGGCCTAGGAGAGAGAAATACACTGTTGCCTTGGTGCCTGATATGAACTATGCTGAAGCCAAGGGGCAAGGCTCCCCTCCGTCCTGCCTGCACACCACCCTTCTTTCATTCTTTCACTTCAAATTCCCAGCATTAGAGGTCTAATCACTAGACCACAAAGGTGGGGCTGTTTCTAGAAGCTCATTGTTAAAACTTGCGTGTGAGTGTGTGTGTGTGCATGTTTCCCGGGAAGTGAAGGAAAGCGGGGGAGCTTAGTACCTTCTTTCCTGAATGCGGCTGTGAGCATTCAGACTGATTCATCATATTAGCTGATGAACCACACCAGAGAAAATGCAAAGAAGACTCTTGATGGGATGGGAGTTAGTCCAGGAAATTGTGTGGTTCTGGAAGTTACGATGGGGAATCAGACAGGCTGAGGAACTGGACCACGCCTGGCTCCGCACCCCAACCCTTTCATCTATTTGTGTGGTGTACGGTATTCCCCTACACTCCTCAAGCTGGCTGCTCCCCTTTCACCCACCCAAACTAGTAACAGAGAAAACCCACCCACCCTTTTAAAAAAGGCAACACCATGAAATGGAAATCTACCGTTCCTTTGGTACCATATTTTTATGGTCTAGTCTCTGTTCCTCTGTCTCATCTCAGTACAGAAGCATACACAGTAAAGAAGTAGGAGAACAGAGTCCTGAGAAGGCAAGTGAGCCTCACAAAGTGAGGACAAAGAAAAAGAGGGGAAGGGGGGGACACAGGAAAGAAAGGGGGTGAGAAGACCAGTTGGGGGAGAAGTATTTTGAAATTTTGAAAATTAAATCAAGCACAATGCGTTTATGTAAGATTAAATTCTCTCCCTGTAAAATAAAATAGGAAGATGAGGGTAAGGGGATTATGACAGTGAGAACTTCCACAAATAAACGTCACCACTGTGCAAAGGGTAGCCTTGCTAAGACCCATCAGAATTTTTGGCTATTTGAAAGAGAAAGAAATTAAGTGAAGTTCATTTTTGTTTGGTTTGGTTTTGGCTCACTGGGAATGTCTCTTTGCCTTCAGCATAAAAGCATCATTTGAATGATGTCCTAATGTCTCTCTAGCTATGCTAACTGAGTGTAATTAACACATACATATTTATGTTGTGCATCGAGTGACTGCAGTCTGTGTAACAGTCTCCACCATCACTCATGGGATTCTTATTACATAATTCTTAGGTACCTCACAGGTGGTATTCTATATAAGAGAAAGAAAAATATTTTGTTGGTATTATTTTATATGAAGGATTGCATGGATGTTCAAATTCTATTTGTGGGATGTTTTTGTTTCTACAGTTTTATTGTTGTTCATTGTAATATTAAGGAGAATTATTGTATCTCACATTCATAAAGATTATCCTGAATTATTGAGGAAAGGTTAAGTTATCCTTTTTGAGAAGGTGAGAAATTTTTATGGAACACTTGGGAAGGATTTTCTTTTAAAATATTTGCATAGAAAAATATCTTAAATACTTAGCTAAAAAAGCTGTTTAAAAAACAGCTATGCAGAAATAATTCTAGCCCTGGAAACTCTGACTAGCTGAGGCTTTTATAGTATTTATGCAAAATGAGTATTATAATCATCATTCTTTTATTTGCTGAATTCTAGTGGACAATAGGTTCCCCCCCATTTCTTTATTATTGACTAAATTGTTTATGTTTACTGGTGGTGCTTCTATAGTGCTATTTAGTAATGTACTGGTTGAATTTAAAAATTCAATTATTACAATATTATTTAAACTACATCCACAATTTTTAGATTTCAAAGCAGCAAAATATCTGTACTAGAATCTTGTTCATTTACAGGTACTGTTTTAATTCCAGAATATATGTGTGGTTTCTAGACTGTAGACATTGGCCCAGCTCCTCAGAGTTCTGAGAGGGAGCCCAGCAGAGCTGAGGTACCTCTGTCTACAAGGCAAGGCCTGGTGGTGTGATGCACCGTGGAGAGTGCAGGAGGAATGGCTGAAATGCTCTCTAAAGCCTTTTCCATCGAGGCAGGTAGCACTGACCTGTATGCACCTGTGTGGCCTCACTGATGTTAAAATATTATAACACTAACACATGGGTGAGCAGGCAGATGCTGTCCAGAGCCTTCTGCACCCTGGCTGCCCAGACCCCCTGACCTTCCCTGATTCGGCCTGCAGGGGGCACCACCAGTGCCGGAGCTACACAGCAGGGACTGGTGCTCACTCCCTACCTGTACTCGATATTTTGACTATTACCCCTGCTCTCAGCTCTGAAGGTTTATGGTTCTTTGTTAACTACTTATTCCATTTGTGGATTCATAAGGCTGTGTAATACCTCCTTGCTCCGTGTCTCCTTTTCTTGCCGCTAGGATATTTGGCTACTGATTTTTAGCACTTTTATCAGATATTGTACAGAAGAGTACCTGGCCAATAGTGGGTTTTAGATCTGCCTGGCATGGTCTCTCACCTCTCATCCGTGCACTAAAAATTCATGCAGGACACAAACCCTTAGATACACTTCATCCAGCCTTCCTGACACCATAGTTCTTTGGCACCTTTGAACACAGCTTGTTAATAAATGTCTTTAGCATCCTTTATCCTTCTCTTTGTCCTCTTTACTCATGCTTTCTGAAGGTTCCCTTTTTTCAACCCTCCACATATTAAACAGTGTCTTACTTTAATGGGTGCTTGTTACTCATTAAGTGCTTACTAAATATCAATGTGTTCTGTGCCATGTACATTTCCATTTATGAAATGGATAATGGAGATAATGGAGAATACATTGGTAAACATTGTTTTTTGCTTTCAAACCTCTAAGCTTCTTTTATGTTCTTGTAAAATTATCTTAAAGTTTGTTAGCAGGGGATTGTTTTAGAGGCTAAATTATAAGAAAACTGGACATTGAGACACCTTAATTTTCATTCTTAGCATTGTTAAGCACTTTATCTAGCAAAAAAGAAGTACAGGGATTTTGAGTTGTTTCCAAAATATAAACTTGTTTTTAAAAGCAAAGCAGTTTCTAAACAAGTAAGTTAAGTTTGTTTCATAATAGTGCATCCAAATTCAATGAACCATATAATTTCTGCTTTTGAATGTTAAGAGCAAATATTGTTTTAAAAAAAGCTTGACAGTCTTAATCTTTAAAGGAAAGGGAGAAAAGTATATTTCTTAATTGGCCGTGCAATGCTTTACAGCGGTCAGTGCAGCTGTGTGTAAGGTACACACGGCAGAAATTGGCATTAATCATGTTATACAGTGTTCTTTCTGAAAATGCTTGGACTTCAGATGAAAAGTGCAGAAGCAGTTGAGATCTTATTTGGAAATATTTTAAAACTCACAGAAAAGTTGGAAAAATAGTGCAAACAACTCTCATATACCCTTTACTCAGATTTACCAATTGTTAATGTTTTGCCTCATTTACTTTAGCAAGTGTGTATATTTTCTCTGTGTATATTTTCCTGAATCATTTTAGATTAAGCTGTGCATATTATGCCCCTAACACCTAAATATTTTAATGTATCCTTCCTGAGAATAAGAATATCTCTTATATTATCCCAGTAATCACCTTAAGGAAAATTAACACAAAACACTTTTATCTGCTTCCCATAATTTTGTCCATTGACTAGACATACCAGTACAGCAGTGATCTTCCGTGTCCAGACCATGGGTAGCGTTCGATTGTCCCATGTCTTCTGTCTGCTTTCATCTGAACCAGATCCTCAGCCTTTGTTTGTTTTGAAGAATATATATAGTCCTCGTGTTTTACTATGTTCTTCATTTTTTAGTTTTAATGTAGTTTAATCTACCTTTTTCTGTTGATATCTTTTTATATGGGAATTGGTTGTTTAAATTTCCTCTTCTGTGAATTAATTATTCACATTCTTTGCCCATTTTTCTAGTGAGTTTCCTTACTGAGCTTTTTCTATATTCTGAATATTCTTTGCTTGTTCTACATATTGTAAATAGCTCCTCTCAGCCAATAGCATTTTTGCTATTATTGTTTAATGATTCCTTGTGTAACACAAAAGTTTAAAATTTTTAATATCAAAACATTTATTAATATCTCCCTGTAAGAATTCTTATTCTTCCTCAAAATTCTTTGGTTATTTTTGGCCTTTTGCTTGTCCATTATAAATTAAGATCAGCTTGGAAAGTTTGTTGAGATCTAATGGCATCTTTATTAGGAAAGCAGTGGATTTATAGGATAGTTGGGAGGAAAATTGACATCTTTATAATGTGAATTATTCTCACCCATAATTATATCTCTTCACTTATTCAGGTCTTTATTTATGTCCTTTAGAAGAGATTATAATTTTATATTTCAAGACTTTGACCAGCTTTTTAAAAAATAACTAGCTACCTTTAGTTTTTGTTGTTGTGATTAGGATTAAAATATTTTATATTCTGTAATTATAGTTTTTGGTATATAAGAATACTACTGATTTTTATACATTAATCTTAAGTGTGACAACCTTGATAAACTTTCTTATTATTTCTGATAATTTGTAGATTGCCTTGGATTTTCTTAGATAATCAGTTAACCTATGAATAATGACAAGTTTGTTTTTTTCATTTTAATCTTTGTACATTTCTTTTTCTAATCTTTTGCTCTGGCTAGAAACTCCAGTGCAGTGATGAATAGATACAGTGATAGAAGGCATCATTGTCTTATTCTTGGCTTTAAAGACACTGTTTCTAACATTTCACTGTTGTCTAATGCTCGCTGTATGCTTTTTGTAGATCCTCTTTTTTCAGGGAAGAACTCCAACCCCATTCAGAATCACAAAAGGTAACAAGACTCTGAAAGAGACGCAAGCAAGCAAGTTGTCTTGCCATAACTTCATAGATGCCGAAAGTAGATAATGAGACTCAATGAATTGGAGCAAGACAGTTTATTATGCGAACAGCCCAAGCATCAGCATGGCAACACCAGTTGTCCTGACCCCAAGTGCCCTGGTGAAACATGATGGCTCCATGTGCCACAGCTGGGGAACCTAGCACTTATTGTATCAAGCAATGAACAAGCCAGTTTCTCCTGCAGAGCAAGTAGTTGTACTGTATTCATGTTATAATTGCTTTGACCTATGTGACTAGCTGTCACATGATTGGCAATGTGACTGGCTTCAGAAATGACTCGAGGACAGGCTAGTTAAGGCCTTGAGGTTGTGCATCCTCAGAAAGGACACGTAAGAATGTTTGAAACCCATTGCAGACTGCCTCTCTCAACAAGAATTTCTTCATTGAGTTTGCTAGGGGATTTTGACATGAATGGCCATTGAGTTTTATCAAGAGATTTTTCTGTGTGTGTTGAGAATACCATATAGTTTTTCTCCTTTAATCTGTTACTCTCCTTTGTTTTGTTAAGAATAACATCAACCGTTTAATATTAAACCAGGCTGGAATTTCTGGGTTAAATTCTTCTTGGCAAGATACATTGTATTTTTAATACATTAATCAATTTATTTTGCTAATATTTTATTTAGCATTTTTATGGCTATGCTTATAATTGAGGTTGTTCCACAGTTTTCCTTTACTTTATAACCCATGTCCATTTTAGATATCAAAGATATGTAAGCCTTATAAAATTAATTGGTAAGCTTTTCTTCTTTCTCATTTCTCTGGAACAGTTTATATAAGAGAGATTATAATCCAGCCAAAATGGAGGCATAGGTAGACATGCTTTGCCTCCTTGAACAATCATGAGAAGGATCACAACTAACTTCAAAAAAAAACAACAACCAGAACTGCCAGAAAAATCCAACTGTAGGAAAGTCTGACAGCCAAGGATTTAAATAAGAAATATTCATCCAGTTGGATAGGAGGGGTGGAGACAGGGAGCTGGGGAAGGGAGGATGCAGTTTGGTGGTGGCAAGGCAGCAGCAGCAAGGCAGTGGCAGTGGTGGCCAGTGAAATAGACAGTCCCACATTCACATGTGGTGGATAAAAACTAGATGGGGAGCAAGTGATCCCAGCCTCAGGTCAGACCGAGGAACCCAGGGTTTCAGCGCTGGAGAAAATAAAGCCTCATGACTTCTGGCTGTTAAAATCTGCAGGGATTGGAGCAGCAGAAGAAACCACCAATCTCTCAGGAAGAGTCCATTTAAAGGACCTGCATGGTCCTAGAATGTACACAAACCCACCCACTCTGAGATTCAGGACCAGGGCAGCAACTAGAAACATGCCAGTCATATATGGGAAGTGGAGGAAGTGCCTGCAAAAAGGGTCAAGAGCCAAGCAAGTGGCATTATTCCCTCTCTGACCCCTCCTCCACATACAGCACCACAAAACAGCCTTTGTTGGTTGCCCGATCCTGGAGGATACCTAAGGCTCTACTTCTTACAATGTAACAGGTGCTCCAAGACAGGGAATCAAAGCAACTCTACCTGAATACACAGAAACACACACAGGGAGGATGCCAAATTGAGAAGATAAAGAAATATGGCTCAAAAGAAAGAACAGATCAAAACTCAAAAAAAAAAAGAACTAAGCTAAATGGAGATAGCCAACCTATCAGTTGCAGAGTTCAGAGTTCAAAACACTGGAGACAAGGATGCTCAGAGAACTCATTGAGTATGGCAAATTTGTAAGTGAAGAAATGAAGGTTACACTAAGTGAAATAAAGAAAAATCTGCAGGGAACCAACAGTGAAGGGAAGGAAGCCAGGGTTCAAATTAATGATTTGAAACATAAAGAAGAAATAAACAGTCAACCAATACAGAATGAAGAAATAAGAATTAAAAAAAAAATAAGGAGAGAATAAGAAGACTCTGGGACATCTCCAAACAAGTCAACATCCAAATCATAGCGATGCCAGAAGAAGAGGAAGAGCAAGAGATTGAACATTTACTTGAAAAATAATAAAAGAGAATTTCCCTAGTTTGATGAAAGAAATAGACATACAAGTCCAGGAAGCACCAAGAGTCCCAAACAAGTTGGACCCAAAGACAACCACACCAAGACACATCATAATTAAAATGCCAAACAGTAAAGATAAAGAGAGAATCTTAAAAGCAGCAAGAGGAAAGCAGAGATTATCTTCAAAGGAGTTCCCATAAGACTATCAGTTGATTTCTGAAAAGAAACTTTGCAGGCAAGAAGGGACTGGCAAGAAGTATTCAAAGTGATGAAAAGCAAGGAACTACACCCAAGATTACTCTATCCAATAAAGCTGGATATCATTTAGAATGGAAGGGCAGATAAAGTGCTTCCCAAGCCATTATTATATGAAATGTTAAAGGGACTTATTTAAGAAAAAGAAGAAGATAGAAACTATGAACATTAAAATGACAACAAACTCACAACTATCAACAGCTGAACCTAAAAAAAAAAACAAAAACACACTAAGCAAACAACTAAAATAGGAACAGAATCCCAGAAATGGAGATCACTCGATGATAACATCGAGTGTCATCAGTGGGGAGAGAGAGGGGGAGAATGGAGGGGAAGTTATGGGGAATAAGAAGCATACTTGGTAGGTATGAGATAGACAGGTGGATATTAAGAACAGTATAGGAAATGCAGAAGCTGAAGAATTTATATGCATGGCCCATGGACATGAACTAAAGGGGGGAGGATAGCTGGAGGGAAAGGGGGTACTAGGTGGAGGGGGGCCAAAGGGGAAAAAAATTGAGACAACTGTAATAACACAACCAATAAATTATACTTAAATATAGTAGAAAAGAGGGATTATAAGATGGAGGTTACCTGAAATTTTAGTAAAGATTACTTACTGTAAAAATATCAGGACCTAATAGTTTTTTGAGTATTTTCAGAGTACTGTTTCAACTTCCTTAATTTAGGAGAACTTTAATCAGTGTTTCTGTTTTATCTTGAGTCAATTTTGGTAATTTATAAATTTACAAACATGTTGGTATAATACTCTCATGATTTAAAAAGCCATTTCTGTTTCTGATCTGATTCCTAATGTTTTTACTTTTCTTCTTCCTCTCAATTATTTTTGTTTTCCATTTAATTAATCTCTGATATTATCTTTGTATTAACTTTTTTCTCATTTGAGTTTATCCTGCTATTTTCCTAGCTTCTAGAGTGAATGCTTTTATTTATTAATTTTTGGTCTTTCATTTTTATATGTATATATTTAAATTATAAATTGTATTCTAAATGCAGCTTTAGCTGTATATCTTTAATTTGTTATATAATGTTTTCATCATTGTTTAATTCTGTTTTATCATTTCAATTACAATTTCTTGGTCCTGTGATTATAAATTTTTAAAGACATAAAGTTTTTTGTTTGTTTTCTTTAAGTGGTGGGTTTCCTTTGCCCTCCCTGCAGGAGTGTCATCTATTCAAGACTAGTTTTTATATTAATGCCTCAGCTTGGCATTACAAAGATACATAAATTCAGACCCCACATCTGATGGATCACAGACTTTTTGGCATTCTGGTTTTCATGGCAGACTTTTACCCTGTCCTGAGCCCTGGGCACACAGCACACCTCCTTGTTTCTTCCCTGGGCCATTGGGGACTGTTTCTTCTTCCATTTTCATGGATCCAGCTTGATGACAGGGTCTTATTTCCAGTTCTCTGCCTTGCGTGACCCCATGGCTATGTCTCTTACTTACGCAGGGTGGTTAAAGGAGCAGTGTGTAGATATTAGAGCTTATTTTCTGCTGTGTGCAGTAGGATGCCAGGGTGCCAGTTTGTGCACTTGTTGTTTTTACCTTGAGTTCTTCATTTATTTCTGATGTTGAGGTATTTATTCTTCTTCCTCTTGAGCTCTTTTGAATTGTAATCTATTAAATTTTCTCTTACATTTCTGTGTTTATAGTGAAAGGGTATCAACCTTTGATTAGCCTCCCAGAGTCCTTTCCAAACGGAACTTTGATCCCTGTATCAGTGTGAACACTAAATTAACTCATAAATTCGGTGGAAAGCAAAGAGCACATCACAATTATTCCACATTTAACATCGAGCAACTATAATATTATCATCTATGTGTATGACCTCCCCAATGTCTAGGAAAGGGGAACTCTACAACATTTTGTTGAAATACGTAGTTTCATTTCTAGCATTTCAACTAGAACATTTATCTTCTTTGACAATGTTAGATCTGGAGTCGGAAAAATCAGCATCTAAAATCTCTGGCATGCTACTATTAGCATGGTAAGTGGAAAGGTCAAATTTAATGGTGTGGCCTCTTGACCAAATGTCCAGACTGTGGATTTACTGCTACCCTGCTCATCCAGAAAAACAAGACATCCGGGAAACAACCACTACTTGCACACTGACATTTTCAATTGATTACATCACGATATACAAAGACATCAAAAATAAAGTTTCTGTGGTATTACATGAAGTCATACTGTTTAATTTTTCAACTGATTGATTTTTAGAGAAGGAGAAAGGAAAGGGGGAGAGGGAGAGATGGATTTGTTGTTCCACTTATTTATACACTCACTGGTTGATTCTTTCTTTAAAATATGTTTATTGATTTTAGAGAAAGAGGAAGGGGGAAGAGAGAGAGAAGACAAACATTGATGTGAGAGAAAAACATTGATAGGCAGCCTCCCATACACACCCTGACCAGGGATTGAACCCAGAACCTAGCTATGTGTGTGCCCTGACCGGGAATTGAACCCAGGAACTTTCGGTTTACCACACAGGGCTCCCACCAACTGAGCCACACTGACCAGAGCTGCTGCTTGATTCTTGTAAATATGTGAGCTGGGATCAAACCCACAACCTTAGCATATTGGGCCATCACTCTAACCAACGGAGCTACTCAGCCAGGGTCTGAAGTCATATATGTATTTAAAAGCTAGGTTTTCCCAAATATCTTTTAACTTAATTCATTTTAATATGTATGTGAGTATAGATTCAAGAAAACTTGGAATCATCATTTTAGAAATTGTCTCAAATAAGACAAACATCAGGTCAGAGTTTAGGAGTTATAAGGATTAAGTACTTTAAATAAGCTTGATTCATTTCACAGCCTGCAACACAATTCCTCTATAATCCTCAGCTTTAGACCACTCATCTCTGATAAAGGAGTGGGTGTGACCGTGGAACACAGCTCAGGGGTCGGGCATTGTGCCCCGACTGGGATGGTTTGGGGTCAGTGGGAGGCTACTGCCACACTTGCCTGTGTGAAAGCAGCAGGGTGTGTCACCAGTAACTCCCTGCCCACCCAGTGGTACTCTCTCCATTTGGAACATTTCTAACAAAGGATTAGGTGAAGATAAATTTTAATAGTCACCTACTTCCCATATAACTCCAGGAAAGTTTAAGTTTTACCTCTTGCGGGTGTAAGTGGGAATTTGAGCCATTGTATCCCTGTGTCAGCAGAGCCTTTGGGTATTGGCCACCTCCACATCGAATTTATACGGCCCCCCATTCCCTGGAAATCGGTGTCATCATGGAGGTACTCGCCTTATAATTCATTGTGAAGTACTAAAATACTGAGTCATATTGAGCTATTACGCACAATATTTTTTTTAATCAGGAAGTACAATATATAGATTGAACCTTTGCCCACCTTTCCTACTTTTAAATGTTCCCAGGCCTAGTGGACATGGGCATACTGAGCTGAGAGAATAGAATAGCAACAGCAAAAATTCAATAAACCAACAATCAGTGAATTCGAAGCCGTTTTAACAATTGATGCCAAAAATCTATTTCCCATAAAATATACAGGAAGTACATTCTTTTGAATATGAAACTATGTAAATATTTAAAGACTTCTGACCTTTAAGCTGTCCTGAACTTTTACTTACTCATTTTCTTACCCACTTTTCAGTTGCTGCAATGTTATTATTTCTAAGTGTTGCCTCTTCCATGAAATCTTGGTTTCCTCCAAGCAAAATTGACCCCCTTCCTTCTTTTTATCATATCTTCTAAATTCCTGTCACAACTTCTAAAACGCTTTCTTACATTTGTTTGTTTGTATGACTCTTTCTCTCTACTGGAACATAAGCTCCTTAAAAGGCTAGTGCCACCTTTTTTCTCTAGTGCCTAGAATGATACGTGGCACATAGTACACATCTCATAAGGATTGGCTGAGTGAACTAATGAAGAGTAAGTGTTAGTGTATTTTTACCTCGCTTCTATTAAATTCAGCTTTCCATTAAACTTTCTCAGTGAGGAAGTTGGCCCAGACAGCTGAGTTATTTTGTATAGTAGAAGCATCCAACAACTGTATATGAATGCTTAAAACTGTTCAATTTAATTCCAACTGGAGTCCATGTGTTTAAAAAAATAACTGAAGAAGCCCAATGAATCATCTTACTACTTCCTGTCAAAACCTCTCTCACCTCCATAACAGCTTTCTGGTCAGCACTCTGATAATTTTGTACGTAGTGAAGCCTGGTGTGAGTTGATAGGTCAGACACTGTAGGCAGCTTTCACAATCTGCTTAAGGGGAATTTGTTTTTTACCTTTAATTTTTAGTTTATAATTTGTTGCATGCTTTGGTTTACTCCTCTAACTTTCCAAGCCAAAAAATAATTTGCTGCCACCTTACAACTTATTTGGTGCCCTCGTTGCATCTCAATTATTAAATATCAAGAACTTGAAAAATTAATGTTTCTGTTAGACAGTTTTGAACTTGCTGAGAGCCTCCATTTGAATAACATTTTGGATGTTTCATATAGACATAGTAAAATCTGTACAGACCGTGCAGGTCTGGGAGCATAAGCTTCAAATAATCTCTAATGGTTTAGAAATAAATTTTCTGTGTGATTACTTAAATTTAAGTTTTGCAGATCTGCCCTTTAGGGCACCATTAAATATGTTCACCTGCATATGTAACAACAGACATCACTGAATCTTGGGTCAATGCCCTTTTTTTTTTTTTTATATTAGTGTAATTGTTCTTGTGTTTTTTCCATTTCTTATTTTACTTTATTTGATCCTAGTAATGGATGGAAAATTTTTTCCAGAAGGATAGGAATAGAAACAAGTGCAACAGGAGGAGAAGCTTGATCACAAGGAAGGCAAGAATACTTTTAGGGAGTCATGAACGGGTTGCCTTGGTGTTGAAAGAAAATGAATGATTAATAGAGCCATTTAAGAGACGACTCTTATAAATATTCAATAAATATTTATAGAACAAAGCATAAATCCTGGTGATTGCCAAGGATTGTGCAAAGAACCAGAAGGAAATAGAGAAGGATGAATGCAATACAATTTCGGCCCATGCGGACCTCTGATCCATGGGATAGATGGACACTGACCAACTACCTATAATGCCGTATGAAAGTTACAACGGCCGGCATTTATGAGGACATAGAGCAGAGTGATCAGTTCTCTGAAGGAAAGTCAAAGATTGACAATGGAAACATGTGAGCTAAATCTCAAAGTAAGAGCAGGATTTTGCTCTGTAGAGAAGCATGAGAGGAAGAGCACTTTAAGCAAAGAAAGCAACGAGCCCAGTGATATAAAAGTGCATGATGTATTGAGGAGCTGCCTTTCCTGTTGACTAGTTGAGATGCTGGTCAGTGGCCCAGTGCTGTGCTCTGACTGTGCCTGGCAGGCACTACCCTCCTCCTCTAAGCTCCAAGTTCATCTAACAACCTCCTGATCGTAATTGAGTTTTCAGGTGAAAAGAGGTGCAAAGAGAGAATCAAATTTTTTGTTGATATGAAATCTAAAATTGTGAAGATACTCTTTTTTATTTTAAATATTTTATTTATTTATTTTTAGAGAGGGAGGGGAAGGAGAAAGAGAGGGAGAGAAACATCAATGTGTGGTTGCCTCTTGCGTGCCCCCTACATCCCAGGTGTGTGGCCTGGACTGGGAATCAAATTGGTGACCCTCTGCTTCGCAGGCTGGCACTCCTATCCACTGAGCCACACCAGCCAGGGCTAAAACTGTGAAGATGCTCTTAACTTCTTTTCAACCTGCAGAGCAAGTAATAGAATTGTATTAATTTGTAACAAGTGACTTTTAAGTAAGACCTGGTGAATGTTTTGAACTTTACTAGTATTTTGTTTACATTATCTACTACAAAGTTTAACCTCCATTTTGCTTCCCTTTAATAGCACATTAGATTTTGAGAAATTTTCAGTCACGTTTTCTATCACTAGTGATATCATCAGCATCTTGTCTCCTGAACAAATCTTTAAGACTCTCTCAGAATCATTCAATGAATGGTGGGGATGTGTCAGGGAAGGTGGCTCTGAGGACAGGACACCTGAATGGTTGATCTGTAGCCTGAAGGAGTAATCGTTGTATCACTAGCTGGAAAGGGTGTGGCATGGGGGTAGGGGGAACAAGGAGTGGGAGAGGAGTGCGGGCAGCATGACGAGCACACTCCCATCTTTGGCAAGGGCTGGAATGTAGCCTCTATGAGAGCAAGAAACTGGTCTGTCTTGTTCACAGTGCTCGCTCACGCATCTAGAACGTTGTCTGGCATGTGGCAGGTTCTTAACCAAAAAATGTTTGTTGAAGGAAGAATTGAAAAGGTCCCATTGTGGCTGGGACACAGACAGCAAGGGGCTGCGTGGACTAAAGTGATGCTGAGAGCAAGGCGGGGCCGCACAAGGCCCTGTAGGTCCTGTTAAAGATAAGGGGCTTGGGATTAAAGAATTTTAAGCAAAGAGGTGACATAATTAAATTTGCTCTACAGTGTAGAGCAATGCTTCCCAACTTTTTAAATTTTTAATTTTTATTAATTTATAGAGAGAGGGGAAGGGAGGGAGAGAAGGAGAGAAACATCATTGTGAGAGGGAAACATCTATTGGTTGCTCCCACATGCTCCCGACCAGGGGACCAAACCCACAACCTAGGCATAGGCTGTGGCCCGGAATTGAACCAGCACCCTTTTGCTTTGTGGAATGACACTCAAGTAACTGAGCCATACCAGCCAGGATGCTTTCCAACTTTTTTATTGTAACCAATAGTCAGAAACAGATTTTATATTGTAACCTAGTAAGACACACATATATACACACATAACAGAAATAATTTTATAATGAGCAATGCTTAGCCTAAGTAAATGGGATTTGCTCCATTATTTTACATTCTTTTCATTATTTTTAAAAAGTAGTGGTGAAACCTGGTATGTCTCATGGGTCCTAAGTATAGTCAGCAAAATACTCTGATGGGGAATGGATACTCTAATAATGGAGGGTATGTGCATAAAATTATAGAAGCCAACAACTTTAGGTGAGCTAAGAAAGGTAGATGAGAGAGGGGACCCCAAAAACCCTGGATTTATTTATTTATTTTTAAAAGATCTTATTTGTTTATTTTTAGAGAGTGGGGAAGTAATGGAGAAAGAGAGGGAGAGAAACATTGATGTGTGAGAGAAACATAGATTGGTTGCCTCTCACATGCCCCCAACTGAGGACCTGGCCTGCAACCCAGGCATGTGCCCTGGCTGGGAATTGACCCAGTTACCTTTCAGTTTGCAGGCCAGTGCTCAGTCCACTGAGCTACAGCAGCCAGGGCTTATTTATTAAAAAAAAAAAGTATGTTTATTCTTACACATTTAAACTCTAGTCACCTTCATCCCTGGCTGGTGTGGCTCAGTGGAACGAGCACCAGTCTGTGAACGGAAAGGTCACTGGTATGATTCCCAGCCAGGGCACATGCCTAGGTAGCAGGCCAGGTCCCTGGCTGGGGGCGTCTGAGAGGCAACCACACATTGAGGTTTCTCTCCCTCTCTTTCTCCCTCTCTTACCCTCTCTTTAAAAATAAATAATAAAATCTTTAGAAAAATAAAGTAAACTTTAGTCACCTTCAGAGTACTCTCCATTTGATGCAATACACCTATCAAGATGTTTTTTCCACTGCTCACAACAGTTTTTAAACTCATCAATTTTGGCACCTTTTAGTGCTTCTGCTGGTTTTTTTTTTTTCTTTCTTTTTTTTTTTTTTCACCTCTTCCACATTGGCAAAATGTTTCCCTTTGAGGGCTTTTTTCGTCTGGGGAAACAAAGAAATGTCAGTTGCTCAGGGAAGATTGGGTGAATGGGGAGGGCTGGGCATGGAGATCATGCCAATTTTGTCCAAAACTGCTGAACACTTAGCACAGTGTGGGCAGGTGCGCTTGTAAATCACCATCATGAAATGGGGAAACATGTTGAAAGAGTCTTCAAAAAAAATTCGCTGAAGCTGAACACAGCCTCTCACAACAACGCTAGCTGGCTCACTGATGCAGACAGGTTCCTAGAACACTCACCTAGCGAAAGAACACTGTACTATAAGGGGGTTCACCCTCCAGAAAACATATGCAAAACACAAATCTGGAGAGATGCTAGTTCAGGGGAAGTCATCACAATGTCAGGTATGGGAAGGATTTTTAGGAATTAAAGAATCCAGGTGACAAGTATCGGAGTAAAGGAAACCTGCTGAAGGACAACACAGGAGAGAACCAGCAGAGGAGGACCAGCACCCGGATTTCTCTCCCATCTGTGATCTTTCAGGCTCCCCTATCGGTGCCTTCACAATAAGCCATGAGGCATGGAGGTTTGGTGATGTTACCACCATTTTATAAATCTGTAAACTAGATCTTAGGGAGGTAATGTGACTTGCTTCAAGGTTACGTGACTATTAAATGGACAGAGCAGGGCTGGATTCCAGGCCTCCTTACCACTCACTGGTTGGGCAATCTTTCCTTTATACTGTACTGCTTTACACATATGCATGAAAAAGAATTAGGGTTATAAAGTGACAATGCAGCCTTTTGACAGGCATATATTTCTGTGCCAGAACCATGAGTTCAGTTGCTAATACTGTTTAATCAGTTTGGTGTTAAAAATTAAAATTGAGGTGTAAAAACTGCTTCTTTGTAAGTCTAGGAACATAATAGTTCATCTGTTTCATGAAAAGAACAATTATATGAGAACATCCAAATCTCAGTCACATGGTATCTTCATTAATATCTTGGCTGAAAGAGTAGGAGGGTAAGTTAGGAAATGTGTTTATCAAAAAAATGCTAATTGTAGGAAGCCCCTGGGAGATTGACTTTTATCTTTAAGAACTGGGTGAAAAGATGAAAGATAAAATGTGGTTAATAAGTAATGTATATAAATTAGAAAGCATTTTTGTATGTTGACATGAGATAAGATCAGCTTGAGATATACTTTTCTACCAAAAGCTGATGGCTTTCTAGAGGAAATTGGTTTTTCCAGCTGCCGTGGTGTACTTTCGGCCATGACAAGGTGTTCAGCCAATATTGACCTTCTTTGACTGGGAAAACATTGCTGAAATGAGCTCGTCTATAGCAGGGGTTGATTTCTGTGGGAGTCTCCGTGTGCCCTGGCCTGTGGAGGTACCCAGCAGGCAGCTCAGTGTCTGCTCACTGGTCTCACCAGGACTGAACAATTTGCTGTTAGTTTAGTGTTTCAGTGCAGAGCTTCTGCCACCACGTACTTGTAGCTCCACAGATTTAGGATCTTGGAGTTTAAATTGTTTTTGAATGATTTTTTTCCCAGCAGTATTTCTTTTTGCATCTTGTCTCCAGGGCTGCAAGTGAAATTCTTCTATTCCTATTCACAGATAGGACAGTTTTTTCAGCACTCATACTCAATTTCACCTTCCCCACTGTCAGGCCAGGGGCCTCCACACCCATCCTGGCGCTAAGGAGTGTATTTTCGGTCCCAGTAGCCTCCCCCACCCCCATGCCAGGCAGCTTCACACTGCTCATGCCGATGGTTTGAGTTACCTCTTCACTTGTGGCACCTTAAAATTCTCTCTTGCTTTCGAGTGTATTTTTAATATTTTATTATAGTTTATCCGGATTTTCTTTGTATTTGGAGTGGGAGGAGAGTGGCTTCTCAGATTGTATCATTTCATCACCTAAACCAACGTCCTTTCTATACTTCAAAATTCGACTTCGTTAGGAAAAATTATGTTATGCATCACTGTTGGGTCCCTCATATGTGTAGGGTGGCAGGGACTGTTGTAAGTTGTCACTGGGGGTGTGGGGCTCCTTGTTGCTAGGTTATGCTGTCTAGAGTAGTTTGCTGCTGACAGGTACTGGAGCACTCACACCCTGCGCTTATGATTAGAGACATCTGTCTTTCTTTACATTGGCCTAACGTAAGCTGGGAAATGTTAAAGCAAAGAAGATAAGACAAATGGTATTATCTCTATTTTCACCTTCAACTCTGAACCTGATGCAACTCCAGATTTCAGTTCTTGTGTGTGGCAAAGTTCTTACTGGTGGACACCTGAGGCCAGCTAAGCTGAAGGGGCGCCTTCACCTGTCCATCCAAGAGTGTAAGAGTGTAAGAGTGAGCTGGGCTTTTTATATCACACATGACTTTTTTAGTTGTAAGTACAGAAATCCTTTCTTAAAAAAAAAAAAAAAAGGGGGAGAGAGAGCGAGAGAAAGGGCTTTATTGGCTCACACACCTCAAAACTCCAAGGTGGTCCTGGCTGCAAGAATGTCTGGGTCTAGAAGCTCAAGCCACATCATCCTCTCCTGGCTCTGTTTTCTTCTGTGAGGGAAAGATTCTCAGGTAACCATGCTCCGACCCCTGCCACGAAGTGCCCACCTCAGCTCTACCCTTACATTGCCTCCCAGCAAAAAGAGAACCCCCTTTTCCCCACTTGTTCAGCAGCACTGGGTGCTGTGTCTCATTGGCCTGGTTTGGGTTATGTTATGTATCCATACGTGTAAAATCAGTATACTCCATTTTCCTGACCACAGTGGTTGTGCCCACCCCTGGGGCTGGGCACTGGGTCGGTCTCAGCAAAGCCACACAGTCAGTGTGGGGGCAGGGCGATCCCTCCGAGAGTAATGATGAATGTGCTGTAGCTGGAAGAAACGCAAATGAAATTCTGGGTCAGCAAAAACGAACAGATGTCCGCTACAGACAGAGCAGATCTTCTACATGAAGAAAGAGTGAATTTTAAAAGGGTTTAACTGAACCAAAATTTGGATTCACTCCATCGCAAAAGCCCTGTCTTGAAGCATGGTGAAAGTTTAGGTTGTGCTGTCGGATGAAAGAAGCCACACTCAGTAAGAGAGACAGAGGTGAAGCTGTGTGATCATAAGATTTATAGGCTGATTTGGGCTTGTTGTAGAGGAAGTGTCTCTCCATAGTATTTTAATTCCAGAATTCCTGGAATTAAAATTTCTTCTAATTTTTAAAGCAGATTTTGGAGAGACTGGCAATTACCTCGTTTCCTTTAGCATCCAACAGAATGAAGTTGGGGAAACTGCTCTTTGTACAACCCGCTCCTGGTTTTCCTCCATCCTGTGTGTGCTTCTTCACCTGATAAGAATTCCTGTGTCGTGAGCCTCTTTTGGACACATCAAAGACTTCCACTACCTTTAAAATAACGACACATTACTTTTCTGCACAACACTTCACATGGAAGCAAATCTTGACCTTCTGAGCACCTGTGGGCCTTCTCTCACGCTTAGCACTATAACCAGTGTGCTCCTTTGGTGAGGAAGAATCTCTGTAACCCACGGCAACTTGCTGATTTCCGAACTACCACGGGTTGTCGCCGCACCACCACACCCCTGGCTAAGAAAGGCTCATCTACTGTCATCTCCTCCCCCGATCCAGAGGCTGGAATTACTTCTTCTTCAAGAAGTTTTTACCAAGAACTGGGAGAAGCACAGCAAGTCTTTCTCTATTACCCAGATGGCCCTGTTCTGGAAGACAAGTTTAAAGTGCTTAATTGGCTTTCTTAAAAAGTTTCACTTTCTCTTGAGAGAGAGATAAGGAAAACCCACTGTCGGGGCAAACTGACTGAGAGCAGTAAATGTTTGTCTTGGTCCACCTTGGTGTGTAGTTTTGGCTTTATCAGTCACATGGACCTTGTTATTCAAAACCTTGCAGGCAGCATGAAGGAAGCTGCTGCTGGAGCAGAGGAAAGCAGCGGGGAGCTGGAGGCGCACAGCCACCTGGACTTTCCAGGACTGGAGGTGGAGTTAAGGGCGGCTTTCATCACTTTCTCTGTAGGCAGAGATCAATGCTATTGGTATTGATCTCTATTACTAGAGAAATACTGTTGAACTCACTTTTCAACCAACTTAAAACTGGATTTACAATCCCTTCCTTTCTGATAGAAGCAGCATCAGGTACGCAGACAAAGATGGCATTAATGACTTCAGGACAAAAGAAAGAATGCAAATGCATTCACTTGGCAGAAGTTTGAAGAAATCCCAACAGTTTTTTTCCACATCAATTTGTCTTTAATCTGGCAAAGTGAGAAATGAGGAATTTTTTAAAATTCTTCCTAGTTTTATTATTATGTAATTGTTGTACAAGAAAAAAGCTTTGATTCTACCCATTGCTACAAAACTTTACGAGTCCAGGTTTTCAGCTGTGGTTGCCATTTATATGCGAAGTTAAAATTAATAGAATGTCAAAAACCATCTCATGGTTTCAACTTCTTACTTGGGCTAAGTTACATCAAGTATCTCATTAAGATGTTTGTTTATATATTTTAGATATATGTAATTGTTTTCAGGAAATAGCCATTACTTTTTGCATAAAAAATAGTGGACGATATAATTCTTTATTTAAAAAATGCTTTTTAAAAGCCTATGTATATTAAAGTAATCTCCAGGGCTCTTTCTCCACCTCTGCTCTCAAGGTTGGGCAGGGGGCGGCTGGTTGGTGGAAGAGGGGCAAAGTGTCCTGCCTTTCCTTCTTGCAGGCATTCCTAATTTCTATTTCTGGTTTTCTTGGGGCTTCCCTCACTTGGTGTGCTGCAGTGTGAGAAGCACTCTCTTCCCCCTCTTGCCCCAGGGGAGGAGAAGGACACCCAAGCATAGACATTACTTGGATGGTGTTCCTCAGCCTCCTCAGATTTCTAGTCTGTCTTACACAAGCCTGAGGTAAAAGACGGGGGCTGATAGTTGCTGGACTGGTTCTGCTGCAGTTTTAGAAAGTCTGGCACAAGGTTTTCTGATACCTTTCTTCAGAATGTGTTGCCCCTTATTTGTAAATGTGGAGCTTCAGCTGAAATTTTGAGAAAAGGAGGAAAGTTATAAACACTGAATAAGCAAATATTTATCTCAGAATGTCTATAAAAGCAAAAATCAGGCATCATCCTAAAAGTTCCTCAATCAAGGATTTACTAAATAGATGATGGCATTCATTAACCATGTCATGGTTTTAGGGACATAGGAGATACTCACGACACACTGTTAAGTAAATAAGAGTGTGTAATCTAATCTCACTTTGTTGAGGATATGTGTGTGTGTGTGTGTGCAGTGAAAATTCTTTATGATGGTTATCTGTAGGTGTGGCATTATGGAGATTTTTCCCACTCATTCTGTTTCTTTTTTACCCTTCAGTTTTGTTGAAATTTAATTGGCATAAGCATTATATAAGTTTAAGGTATACAGCATAATGACTTGACATACATGTATTGCAATATGGTTAGTTAACATGCCTTATCTTATACAGATCAAAAGAGAAATTTAGGATCTACTTTCTTAGCAACTTTCAAATATACCATATAGAAGTGTTAATTATAGCCCTTATGTTGTACCTTACATTCCAATACTTAATTATCTTATAACCAGAAGTTTGTGCATTTGAACTACCAGCATCCACTTCCCCTTATGACACCTCTGATAACCACAAATATATCTCTTTTTCTATGAGTTTTTGTTTTAAAATTCCATATGTGGTATACTGTGTTTCTTGGACTGTCTTACACTGAGCATGTTTTATTTTAACAAAAAGAAAAAGCAATAATGGAATTTATATTTTTAAAAAGTTGATTTTTAAAATTTTTTAAAAATATTTTAAAAGGAGAGCTACAGACTGGCAGTAAAGATGTTGAAAAGTTAGGGAGAAAATGTGGCAGCAGAGCTGAGACTAGGGCGAGGCAAGAGAGGCATCCAGAGTGTGAAGTGAGAGCAGATGCTCGCTGTCCAGCTCATGCCCCTCTCTCCTCACCCTCGTCCTAGCCCTGTGTGTTGGAAACAAACCCGAAAGCCAACTGTGGAAGGAATTGCTCTGTTTGTCCCTCACTACCAATCTATACACAGGGGAACAAATGTGTGTGCCGCCAAATCTAATTTCTGTGAAGCTAATCAAGGGCTCTTAGACTCTCTGCTACTTTATCTTCCATCATTGGGGTAAGGATGAAGTGGATATCTTACCAGATCTTTGTCATTAACAACTCAAATTTAATTCTAAATTCCTTTCTCAAACTCCACTTTTGTTTCAGCCTGAACAGCCTCACCAACTAACAGCTCTTTTCCCAACTTGTTAACTGCTGTAATGGCAACAAGAGTTTGGCAGTGACTTGGGCTCATAATCATAGATTCTGTAGACATTTATCACATGTATACAGTGAACATAGTGCCATGAGAAAGATAAAGAAATATAAGGATGGACGTAATGTTCCTTCCAAGTTTCAAAGTGACAAGATAGTCATACTGGAAAGTTAAACATAGAAATGTTGCTCCACTAACTCCAAACACAGCCTCTAGCAAGCTCAACTGTGATTTATACTTTTAAAAAATCCCAAGGCAGGAAAAAAAATCCTCTGAGAAGAAAATAGAGCTGTTCAGAAGTCTCTATTCCTTTTTGTATAGGAAGCAGAAGCCATCCCTAAGGTCAGATCATATAGAATAAAAATTGTGTCTCTACAGGTACAGATCTAACAAACTTTGCTCTGTGATTTACTTTATAGTTCTTCCAAAGTCTTACAGATTGGAAACTTTAAACATCAACTTACAATAAGAGTTGAGATCATATAGAAGTTCTCCCAGCCAGCTCAGACTGTATAGTGTAATAATTTTATTCATTTCAATATGATTCCAAGTATTGAAGGAAAAGGTGAACTACATTCAGCATACACCAAGGGCAAAAAGCATGTATGCTCTTTGGCAAAAATTGCTGTAAAAAATGACTATGTTTTTGATAAAGTTAAAGTTGGGGGAAGTATCCATTTTCTGGTACACTCACTTATGGAGAAAGCCCTATTTGCTGATAATGCTAGAGAACAGTGGCATTATGGTGAGAGTAGGATGTGCCCACACAGCAGTGAGAAGAGTGAGAACCATAGACATGAGCAGAAAGGATTGCTCTCTGAGGAGGCTTCCTAGCAATGTGGGGAGACTTCACCAGGGGTTGAGTCTGAGCTGCAGTGGAGACAGGAAGCCTTCCCACTTGGGAAAACTGAGGAAGTCAGCACACCCAAAAAGGAAGGAGTAAAGTAGACTGGCAGCCAGGAAGGTGAGCAGGAGAGATGATAGTCACTATTCGGGCCTCAGGGTATAAGATCCTGGATTGGTGAGGCTACAGCAGCAATGGAAAATATATCACCCCTGACTGGTATGGCCTAGTGGGTTGGGCATCATCCTGAAAACCAAAAGGTCACTGATTCAATTCCTGGTCAGGGCACATGCCTGAATTGTGAGCCAGGTCCCTAGTTGGGGGCATGCGAGAGGCAACCTATCCATGTTTCTTTCATACACTGATGCTTCTCTCCCTTTCTTTCTCCCTCCCCTGCTCTCTCTCTCTAAAAATAAGTAAATAAAATATTTTTTTAAAAAGAGTCATGTATCAGCAAATAATGAAGGGAGAATCATTACAAGTTAGCAGTCGACTGGATATGGAGAATGAGAGCACAGAGAATTAGAAAACAATTTCAGGGTTTCAGGTTTGGGCAATGAAGTCACCCTTGCCATATACTTAATGGAACTTGATATAAAATCATTTTTGTCAATGAGAGAGATGGGTGGTGAAAATCACACATTTCTATATGTGATGAGTTCAAGATGGTAGACATCCATATCTGTGGATGTGTTTTTTGGGACTTTGGGTATCAATTGTCCTGAGGACCACTGGAGCTAAGCCTGAGAGAGTAGAACCTCTAGCCTTCATAAGAGGTCCTCCAAAGCAGGGAGCTATGCATAGGACATAAGATATGTCTTATCCTATTAATCTATGGACTAGGATCTCAAAATTCTTTTTTTAAATATATTTTATTGATTATGCTATTACAATTTTTGCCCCCTTTATTCCCCTATGCCCTGTACCACTCCCCTCACCCACATTACCTGCCCCCTTAGTTCATGTCCATGGGTCATATTTATAAGTTCTTTGGCTTCTCCATTTCCTATACTATTCTTAACCTCCCCCTGTCTATTTTGTACCTACCATTTATGCTTCTTATTCTCTGTACCTTTTTCCCCATTCTCCCCACTACCTTCCCACTGATGACCCTCTATGTGATCTCCATTTCTGTGATTCTGTTCCTGTTCTAGTTTTTTGCTTAGTTTGTTTTTGTTTTGTTTTTGCTTTAGGTTCAGTTGTTGATAGTTGTGAGTTTAATGTTCATAGTTTTTGATCATATTCTTTTCTTAGATAAGTCCCTTTAACATTTCATATAATAAGGGCTTGGTGATGATGAACTCCTTTAACTTGACCTTATCTGGGAAGCACTTTATCTGCCCTTCCATGCTAAATGATAGCTTTGCTGGAGAGAGTAATCTTAGATGTAGGTCTTTGTCTTTCATGACTTGGAATACTTCTTTCCAGCCCCTTCTTGCCTGCAAGGTTTCTTTTGAGAAACCAGTTGACAGTCTTATGGGAACTCCTTTGTAGGAAACTGTCTCCTTTTCTCTTGCTGCTTTTAAGATTCTCTCCTTATCTTTAATCTTGGGTAACATAATTATGATGTGTGTTGGTGTGTTTCTTCTTGGATCCAACTTGTTTGGGACTCTCTGAGCTTCCTGGACTCCCTGGAAGTGTATTTCCTTTGCCAGATTGGGGAAGTTCTCCTTCATTATATTTCCAAATAAGTTTGTATTTTATTGCTCTTCCTCTTTTCCTTTTGGCACCCCTATGAATCAGATGTTAGAATGTTTAAAGTTGTACCAGAGGTTCCTCAGCCTCTCCTCATTGTTTTGAATTCTTGTTCTTCATTCTGTCCTGGTTGGATGTTTATTTCTTCCTTTTACTCAAAATTGTTGATTTGAGTCCCGGTTTCCTTCCCTTCACTGTTGGTTCCCTGTATATTTTCCTTTATTTCACTTTTCATAGCCTTCACTTCTTCCATTATTTTGTGACCATACTCAATTATTTCTGTGAGCATCTTGATTACCACTGTTTTGAATTCTGCTTCTGATAAGTTAGCTACCTCCTCCTTGCTTTGTTCTTTTTCAGGAGTTTTGATCTGTTCTTTCATTTAGGCCATGTTTCTTTGTCTGGGCACACTTGCTACATTATAAGGGGCAGAGCCTTAGGTATTCACCAGGATGGGGCAACCCAATTTGCTGTGTTGTGGTGATATATATGGGGGAGAGGTCAGGCAGGGAACAATGCTGCTTGCTAGCTTACTTGGCTCTTGTCTCACTTTCATACCTTTCCTCACTTCCCACTCGTGGATTGTGTGCCTTTTCATGTGCTGATTCCTGGTTGGTGGGCTTGTGTACATTCTAGGATCCAGTGGGTCCTTCCAATGGACTTTCCTATGAGACTGGGAGTTTCTCCCACCACTGCAACCCCCAGAGAATTTTACAACCAGAGGTTTTGAGGCTTTATTTCCTCTATGTTGGATCCGTGGGTTGTATGATTTATTCACTCCCCAGTTGTTCCTTCCAGCTTATCTGCTTATCCACTTATCTGCATGCAAGTGTGGAACTGCCTGCCTGCTAGCCAGCAGCTTGTCATGTTCCTCTCCAGCTTCCTGTCTCTGCCCCTCCTACCAGTCTGCATGAATGTTTCTTAACTCCTTGGTTGTTGGATTTCCATACAGTTTGATTTTCTGGCAGTTCTGTTGCTTTTTGTTTTTAAATTCATTGTTATCCTTTTTTTAGTTGTGTGAGGAAGCAAAGAATGTCTACCTACACCTCCATCTTGGCTAGAACTCACTTGGTAAACTCTTGAGGGCTGGAGCCTTGTTTTTGGGTCTCTAGTGCGTAATATATTTCCTGGCAACAGAAGATCTCAAAAAGAGGTTTGATGAACAACAGAATGGCTGAATGGCATCTAACAAGTCTACCCCTTATTTCCCTGTTTACTGTTCATCTCTCCATACTTCCTTCTCAGAGAGGATCCTTCAGGATGAGGCAGGGCAGAGGCTGGGCTAAACACATCAGGGAGAAGAGGATGAAGGAGAGGAGGCCAGAGAGCCTTGGAGAGCCCAGTTTGGAGATGGGAAGTAGAAGTAGGGCAAGAAACTGAAAAGCCTAATTATCAGCAAAAGCAGACCATGAGCCAGGACCCACAGCATCGCGGGAGCCATGGGAGGAAAGAATTCTGAGAATGAAGTCAAAAAAAGTGCAGTGAGTTCAAGAAGAATGAAGACTGAGCAAAGACTTGAATGTAGTGATGAAGGGATCATTGGAAACACTTGAGAGTTGGGTTTTCATAGAGTCATAGGGACAGAAACTGGCCAGTGAGAAGTTAAGATGTGAGTAGATGCTGAGGAAATGTAGGCAGTAAGTACAAATGATGCATTGTACAAGTTTGGTACTCAAAAGAAGACTATGAGGATGTTGGTGTGTAATATAGATTCTCTTATTTTTGGTAGGGATATGTTGGAAGACTTAATGACAGATCTTTTGACTTCTACTCTTTTAAATTATATTTTCCCATTAAAAATAACATATACTTATTTTTTAATTATAAACGCAGAGAGATGAAAAGAAGAAATTCCCATTCTTCAGAGATAGTTGTTGAATCATTTTCAACATTTTGGTAGGGTTTTTGTTGTTGTTGTTGTTGTTGTTGTTGTTGTTGTTGTTTTAGCTTTCCCCCCATGCATGTTATGTTGTATATTTTTGGAGGAAAATAGAATTATTCTGTATGAATATATGCATATATTAAAAGGCCCTTCACCTTTCACTTAAAATGTATTATGAGAATTTTCCAAGTGACTAATTATTTCTCAAAGAAAAGGTTAATGGTAGTAGATTATTCCATTATGTGCAAAATTGATACCCAACAATAAAATATACTGTTCAACTTCCCTTTGGATTGATTGTGTGTCTATTTTAATTAGTTGGTATCTCATTGGTTGTTAAATATTTTTAATATTATCCTGATTATATAATCAATGTCTACTTCTAGAATATGAATTATAATAACTAAATTTTTAAAAAGGTTATGACTTTTTAATTTTAGTATAATACCTATTTCTCCCATTTCTAAGTGTATCCCTATTTTCATGGCTTGAGAAAATTGGTATCTCATATTTAATATTTTTAAAAAGTTAGCTAGAGCACTGGCTGGTATGCTCAGTGGACTGAGTGCTGGCCTGCGAACCAAAGGGTCACCAGTTTGATTCCCAGTCAGGGCACATGCCTGGGTTGCGGGCCAGGTCCCCAGTAGGAGGCGAGCAAGAGGCAACCACACATTGATGTTTTTCTCCCTCTCTTTCTCTCTCCGTACCCTCTGTCTAAAAATAAATAAATAATATCTTTTTAAAAAAATTAGGTAGAGTCATATAAATATCTTCTTGTTTGCTGTCCTGTCAACATTATTCTTACTAGTGTTGCAAACTGTATTTTTATGAATTCAAAATTGTAATAGTTTTTTTTTTAAAGATTTCATTTATTTATTTTCAGAGATAGGGGAAGGGAAAGAGAAAGAGAGGTAGAGAAACATTGATGTGCAAGAGAAACATCAGTATTTGCCTCTTGCATGCCTCTTGCAAGAACCTGGCCTGCAACCTGGCCATGTGCCCTGACTGGGAATCAAACTGGTGACCCTTTGGTTCACAGGCCAGCACTCAATCCACTGACCCACGTTAGCCCAAGCTAAAATTGTAGTAGTTTAAAAAAAAATAATTCTCCTTTTTCCAGGTAATTGTGCTCCCTTTGTGTGGCTAATCTGACCTATTCCATTTTTCCTCCAAACACACTCTCCCTTTTTTAAAAAATGTAATGTGGAAGCTTAGAATTCTGAGCTCCCTGTTTAAAAAGTACATTAAATGTTATTTGGGCAACATTGGCAAATAAAGCTCTTAGGTGGCAGCATTGTCAAGAATCTAGTAGGTAGATTTTTGTTTCATTTTTTCAGGAACAGAAAGCACATATTTTCAGTCCTTCCGTCACTCTAACTTGGGACAATTCATACACACCTTCGTTTACTGTCTCTTCCATAATGTTTAATATGTGGACTGCTGCAGATAATAAAAGATGGACCTGGCCTTCGAGGGGTTCTTTTCAAGTAGTGGGACTGATTCAACAGGTAGATAAAGATGTGGAAATGCTATCAACGAGGGTGGGGATTAGGTTTCTAAAAACAATGTGACTCATGTGATCGCTCTTTTCCAGAGCTTCACTTCTGTGTAGTGGTGTTGAAATGAATGGTAAAGGAGGGGGCAGGTAGGTACTTTTTAAAGGCCTTCCAAGGTGAATGGTGACTAGCATACTCTCAAAGTGAGTTGCTCCTATGGACAAGTTCAACAAATTCTTGGAGACCTCAATGCCACCAGTTGGTATTTTGCTGCCCTACTGTAATTCTTGGTGTGTGGGAAAAACTCATTGAACTTTTAATGACGCCTGAATCTGTGGAAAATAATGAACTGATCTTGAAGAATCATAGTCTGGACCGAAATAGTAGAGGGTCTTGATTTCACCTGCAGACTAAAAGGAGCTGGACTCATCAAAGTAAGTGCTGGAATTGATTGTCTTTATGAATAAGACATTTTCATAACAGATTTTGCTAAGGTATTGCCCAGCCATAGTTCATGCAACTTCTTCCTTTACCTTTTTGGGATTAATTCTGTAGGAAAAATATTTTATTCATTGAGCAATTTTTCTGTAAAACTCCATAACAGAAACAGCATTTATGCCTGTTCATCAATACAAGAGATGCATGGAAGCAGTGAAGTGATCTAAGTGTGGCTCCAGGAAGCCTTCGTGATGGAACTGTGGCAGTGCTGTTTGTAAAAGACCAGGAGGTTTAACTCACTCTGACTTTCTTCTTCTCTCTTCTTTCTCCTCCTTTCTCTCCCTCCTCCACCTCCCTCTCATGCGATATGATTTAAGATAATCTAACATATCAAAAACAAAACTATAGAAACAAGGCAATCCAGGACCATTTGTATTACAAAGGATTCTCCACTTTGCAATATAACTTAACTTCCTTTAACTAGCAAGCTGTAAATAATATTTGGTTTATAAAACTCCTTATCCAAACAACTTTTCTAGGAACACAGAGTACCAGCACAATAAAATGTGGGGTTTTTTCCCTCCTATTTGGTACCCTCTTTAAAGGATAATTAATCAATCAACTAGCTTTTCCTGAACTTCCAAATAAAAATACAAAAGATAACAATGTACATTTTAACAAAAATCTGATGATGACAGACTCACATGAGCATCCTACTCCAGTGAAAAGCCAGAATCGTTTCTGTTTATCCACTCATTGAACACATTTTAACAAGCATGCAGGGAGCATGCAGAGCTCCCTGTCCTCCCGTCCCCACCCCCATTGCACAAGACCATCCCCAAAGGAGGCTGCAGTGAGATCTGATTACCCATCTCTCCTAAAGAGACCAATTACTGCCAACACTGTCAGGCCCCACCCACCTGTCTACCTTAGTCACCAACAGAAACCCAGCCCCTCAGGTCATCCTTCATCATTGGCGCTTTCTCTCCATGCTGTTTGAACTCCCCCCAAGTTCTTCCCCACTGTATCCTCTGCAACTTTGGGTGCATCATTGGGGGATAAAGTGCTTTCACAAGTACCATATCATCTAAATCTTATAATTTGACATGCCACCACAACTTGGTGGCATGTCATATTATCATCCTTACTTTGTAGGTGAAGAATCTGAAAGTCAGATAAGTGTCTTGGCCAAGGAAATACTAGATGTGGCAGAGATGGTATTTTAAGTAAGGTCCTCTGATACCAAATCAGATTCTCCTATCACTTTAAAGACGCAATGACACACAAATGTTTGGCATGCAGCGAGTGTATCAGTCTTTCAGATCACTGTCCTTTGCACACATCAAAGCATCATCCTGAATTTGAGTGCAATTTGGCAAAGCTGAGAGGCTGTGAGTTTCTTTGTGGATGTAACAGATATGGTGTTCTGAGGTATGATGGCTTCTCCTCCAACTTTTTATCAGACAAGTAAGAGTATCCTTTCCCTTGATCTTTTGTGCAGTTGCTCATTGAGGTTCTAGAAGCAACCAGAACTAGCCGTTCACTTGGTTTTAGAACTACTCTTTTGGGGGACTTTTACAGTATTTTATACTTTTTGAAATTAAAAAAAAAAAACACCTATTTTGTATGGCTGGCAGCACTGATAACCTGAAAACCTTACCCTTTGACAAAAAAATGTTCTTTTTATTCCCTTCCATTTTCTGGCTCTGGGGGGCATATATTGCCCTCTATATATTTGCTGATTGGGTCCTCTCTGAATAAGGAGTGGACAGCATGTATTTGTGTGAGAGTGAGTGTGTGTTTTTTAAAGAAGTGAGAAAATAGGTGTGGAGGGCAGGGTCAGCCAAAGCAGAGAGCCACTTAAATGCTGAAGTTCACGGGAGGGCTGGTCTGGATAAATCATTGGAGTCGAATGGTTGCGCCTCCGTTGTCCCTTTTACATACTGCAGATCTTTTATGAAATATCAACTAGCAAAATGACAGATGCCCATACTCTGTATTGGGACATTTTCTATCCCCTGCCAGAATTATATAACATAAATCTGATCAAATACCATAGTTATAATGCACAAGGATGTCAAATTGCATACAAAATATTTTGGGTCACTTATTTAAGTCCAAAATATTGCTTCTATTTGCAGCTCTGATTACTGTGGGATACATTCCTCTCTGAACATAAAAGTATCTGAATAATGAAACTATTTTACTGTTATAGTGGAGGCTATGTAATACATTAGATAGTTAAATGGCTTTTGAGTGAGGCTGGCTGAGTTCAAATCGAAGCTCCACAATTTCCTAGCTGTGTGACGTTCACATTAGGCAAATTGTTTAATCTCTTTGAGCATCAGTCTCCTCATCTGAATGAAATGTGGTAATAACATCTATCTCAAAGGTTTGTTGTAAGGATTAAATGAGATAATACATGTAAAGCACTTAGCACAGTGCTTGAGATATAGTGATCACCCAATGAAAGGTAGTTATTAATATTTAAACTGCAATTATCTTAAGTGCTTACCATGGCTGATTCTCTGTTTGCCCTGCCCTACTGCTCTATTCATTAAAATAAGGTAAAAATATTGAAATGTTTGTATCATAGAAACATGGATTTTTCTATCCTTTCTATAGTGTATCTACTCAGACTCCAGGTTTTTCCTAATAAATTCTTAAAACAACTGGGTTTTCTGTGGATGATTTCAGTTTAAAAAAATGAACAGCTGTGACATTTTTTGAAAAGTGATTATAGCAGAAGTCTATGTGACTTTAGCCTGTTTTGGTTGTCTATTGCTGTACAACATCTATCCCCAAATTTGGTGACTTACAATAACAATAATTGTATTGCTTTTAGTGACAGGAAATTGAATGGGGTGTATGGGATCAACATGTCTCTGTTCTATGTGACGTCTGCTGAGGCTGGTACTTCTACAATGGCTCTTAGCTACATGCCTGACAATTCAGCTGAAACAGCTGGGAGCTGGCGGGGGCACTTCTACTGCAGCCATATGTCCAGGGCTTCGGTTCTAGCTGCTGGTTAGGTTCCAGGGTTCCCCCCACAACTCCTCTGCATGTGGCTTCTCCCCCAGGGGAGCTGTACCTCTCACAAGGCAGTTCAAAAGGGGAAAAGAACTCCACCCCTTGATATGAGAAGCAATGCAGTACCAAGATGGGAGAATCCTTTGGGGCAGGGGGTCTTTGGAGACTAGTTACCACAGACTCCTAAAAATGCGTCTATCTAGCCCCCCCATTCAGTGTCCCAATCCTTACGTTGGAATATCTCTCTCTAAATGACCTACAACCTTCCTAAGTGATATATAAGCACATTCTTAGGTGGATACTTGAATCTTTCATCCCATTCAGTTACTTTCTTCACATAGGCTTTCTAAGCAAAAACATTCAGATTCCAAACCATCTTGGGAACTATGCCTGAGAGGGACTCTAAGATGCAGAGATTATAAACTCACGTGGGCACAAAAATTTCTTGTTTCTGTTAAACAAATACACCAACCTGAACATGGCATTGGGTTCTATGTTATTGACTTAATATATCCTGCATACAGGTGGGAATATTATACCAGGAGGAGGGAAGGTCTATGTGGAAATGACCATATTGCTTTGTGGTTTATTGTATTTTTGTTTTTGAGCATTTTAAATGTGTGTTCATCAGGCGTGTCCTGTGAAGGTGCCCAGGCTCACTCAGAACATGTCTGCACCCTGCAGCACCCACTGTACTGAGGTCTGGCTGGCTCTCTGGGAATTCTATCAGGGCCGAGAGCTGGTGTGGGGTGGCTCTGGACTCCCAGCATCGGATGTTGTTGTTGGGTGAGATGGTATGCTGAGTTTGCCACCCACCGGTTGTGTTGACACAGAGCGGTTTCTTTACATTGTTTGTTTATACGTCAATTAGATTACAAGTACTTGTGGGCCAGGCCCTGTTTTATAGGTAACATCACTATAAACACCAATTATGTTCATACTGGACCAGAACATCAACTTCAGCGTGGCAAAACCATTGCTCTCTTCTAGATGCCTCTTGTCTCCTGAAGCTCTTTGAGACTGAAATAGTCCAATAAACTTAGTCTCTTAATTGTACCTCATAACCTAGATTCCTTAGGAGATGAGTCACCATTAATTCAAATAGGAGCTTTTCTGCCCTACTGTATTCTTCCATTAATGGTTCCTGCCTGATTTTGGTCATCACAGAAATGTTAAACAGAAGGAAGTTCAGCAAAGAAATTACACAACTGTTTAAATTATGCTTTGTAAGACAATAGGTCTTGTAGTTTGAAGAAAACCATTTTGTACTTCAAACCTCTTCTTTATCCCCTTCCTGTTTTCCTCCCTCCTTCCCTTTATGGGATGTTGAGTGCCTTCAATGTAAATTCACTGCAGGACAAGCTGTGGGGGCACAGAAAGGAAGGACACACAGCACCTACCCTGTAAGGATGGAGTATGTTCTCAGGGTCATTATCAGGTCATTGGAGGGCTTGAATGACTGTGGGTCAGGAACATCATACTGCAGTACAAACACAGAAGCTATTCTGGTGAGTGTACTCCGGGTACTGAACCAGTGGGAAAGACAGGGAGTTCTCATGTGGAATCCTGGTAATGAGGCCCTTAAACTTCATTACATATTCTCTTTGAAACAGGGCATTACATATTCTCTTTGAAACATCTCAATACTTCTCAGAAATAATTAGATGCTATTTTTCTAATCTTATAGCAATATTCTCTTCTCCTGTTACAAAAAATAAGGTGATTCTTGCTCTAAGCCTACGAGTCAGGTTGCTGTGAGGATTAAGATATAGTACACATAAAAACGTTACTTTTCAAATTGCAAAGTGCTACAGAAATGTAAGTATTTTTGTTATTATTCACCTCTTCTGGTAAAAGTAGAAAAAGGACTGAAAGCTGCTTGGAGGCCTAAACTGGTCTGAGAAGTTTGAGCTCGATTCCCCTGACACGCTGGGAGTTTGGCTGTTGCCACATTCTGGTGGGTTTTCAGTCCTCCTGGTGTGAACATTGTCTTGTTCTGGGGGCCCACACAGTATCTCAGTCATTTCAATTTTTGGCAAGTGTCATTATAGCCATAGAGTGGGAGAACCTGCTTTAATGGCTGGCATGGACCTGGAGCTTTTACAGTCTGCAGGAAAGCCTCCAGTTTGTTTGCAGCCTGTGACATTTATCATGTGGCCTGAGTCAGGTCTCATTCATGCTTCACTTCTAGGACCACGCTTTGTGGCTGACAGTCTTTGTGCAGGTGACTCTTAACAGCTAGAAACTGGGATGTGTAAGTGGTAGCAGAGATAACTGTATTCATTTCTAAAATACCCCTGCAATTAGGGGCTTAAAACAATACAGCTTTATCATCTCCCAGTTTGGGCAGGTCAGGAGTTCAGGAGCAGCTTAGCTGGTTGGTTGCTGCTCAGGGTCTCTCACAAGGCACTGTCAAGCTGTTGGCCAGGCAAGCAGCATCATGAAAGGTTGCCTGGGGCTGGAGGATTCATTTGCAAGCTCATTCCTGTGGCTCTTGTCAGGACCCCTCAGCTCCTCCCTGGTTATTGGCTGGAGGTCCTAGGGCCTTGCCATGTGGCCGTCTCCACAAGATGACATAGCAGCTGCCTTTCTCTGGAGCAAGAGGTGAGAGAGCAGCCGCAGGCTTGTGACTTTGTCTTGGAATTGAGACCGTGTCACCTGTGTGTGAGAGGGAATAGGTGTAGATACCTGGGGGAGAGGGTCATGGGGGACATCTTGGTGGAGAACCACAACAGCACGGAAGATGAAGTAGAGCAAAGAATTATTCAGTTTTGAACCTACATCTAGGACTATGGGCGAATTTTTCCTGTCGTTGAATTTATCCACACTTGGATAAATTTGAGCTTATGTTGCATTATAGTTATCTATTAATATTTATTAGTGGTTTAAGAGTGCTTATTCCTCATCAACAAAGGTGATACAAATGCTAAAAGAAGATACTCTGCCAAGCAAGCTTGTGGGAGTCTATGACCTACAACAGGGGTCAGCACATGCCATCTGTTTGGGCTGGACAGTGAGTATTGGAGGCAGGGTGAGCCATCCAGTCTGCGCTGCAGCTGCTCGGTTCTGTCACTGTGGCACAAAAGCAGCCAAAGACACTTCTGTATTACAGAGACTGTGTGGTGGTTCCAATAAAACTTTACAGAAACAGGCAGTAGGCCAGATGTGGCCTATATTGCCGTGCCTGCCTGTTCCTGATCTCAAAGGAAACTAAAAGAATACTAAATCAGAAGATTTTATCCAGAATCAGGGTGAAAAATAAAAGGTTTACTTGTAAATCCCTATAGGTTCCATTTTATGCATTTACTGATTTTGTTCTGTAAAATGCGTGTAGATAACAAAAAGAAGCTAAAGCTACATGAGGACTGAAAGATACAGAGGCCTGAGAAAAGATGCAATAAATGGACCTGAAAACCCTTCGGTTATTTGCACCCTGACCTCTGTTGGAGTAGAATAAACGATTTTGAAGTTATGCATAAGAGCAAAGCAAACAAAATTATTCTTCACTCTCCTGTTTCCATCTCAATCTGGCTGCCACCACTGCACAATTACCTTTCTAAGATTCCTTTTTAATTCTCTGACAAACATCAAAACAGATGTTGGTCGCCTTAGGCAGGATGAAGTTCGATGCAAGTATGTTTTTTCCTTATAAATTTTAAAAACAAATGGTATCTTGGAAGCTAGCCAAGGAAAAAAATGTGACTTTCGTGAGATAATTGACAATAACCCGGGGTGTTCCAGAATCTAAGTTGGGAATTATTGGCGTAAGGAATTGGGAAAAAGAAATTGAGACTGGCAGGTAGAATCTGTATGTCAATATTTTATTAGATGATGTAAAAAGTTCTGTTCCATCATCTGGGTTTTACTTTCTGCTACTGCCACTCAAAATCCTAATTTAGACTTCCCCAAGGAGCCTATTAGGAGTTTTAAAACTCTTTAATTAAATACTTTTCTTATTATAAGAGAATGTATAACAGTTGTGGAAAATACAGAAGAGAATGTAAATTACTTATAATCCAATTAGCCAGAGGTGACCACTGTTAAGATTTTTGTGTATTTTCTTTCTGTATGTTCTTGGCTCTTTAATATATTTGATACATAATTTTTTATTCTACTTTTCAACCTGCTATTATATCACAGGCTTTACCTCTGTGACTTCAAGGACAAATGGCATTTCATAATATGGATAGTCCATAATTTACTTAATTACCTGAATTGGTTGAGTTGTCTGCAAATTTAACCATAAATAACACTGCCATAAACATATTTGTGAATGTTTGCTTCTTTAGTTATTGCTCTGTAAACATTTCCTAGAAGTAGAATCACAAGGTATAGGTATGTTAACATTTTTAAGTCTTATTATAAGTACTAATAAATTACTTACTAAAAGGTTATAGCAAATATATCTCCCAGTAGTATGTAAAAGCACTATGAATTATTAATTTAATTTTTTATCTATTGTTACTTTAATTTACATGCTTTGATTAGTAGTGAGTGTGGAAAAATATCTTCATTAACTTTTTCTTTCTTTTATTTTCCTGGGTTTGCTAGTATGTTTCTTATGTATTTGTTGCCCAGTGTGACTCTTCACCAATTGTTGGATATTTTTGCTGAAAATATATTTTTTGGCTTGTTATTACCATTCATTTAACAAAGTATAAGAAATTTAAAGTTTTGCCTGGTAAAATTACCAGTATTTTTCTTTTTTATTTCTTTTCTTATTATTCTTAGGAAGTCATTTTGTGTCCTGTATTATATCCTAACATGCTATATTGTGCTTTCTAAACTTTGTGATTTGATGTTTTTGCATTTAATTCTTTCAGCCACCTGGAATTAACTTTGATGTGTGGTGTAACTTTGCTTGGATTTGAAAGAGTCGTGCATCGAGATAAGCAGTTCTCTTGAACTCAGAGATTCCCTCTTAGTACTCCTGTTGTTCTTGGTTTTATGCCAGCATTTCTTGTTACCTGGGGCAGCATTTTTCATCTCAGGACTTCTGGTGTCTTTGGAGTGCCCTGGATGCCAAAGTGCATGCATTCTTTCGTTTCTTTTCTTCCCTCCATAATGCTTACTAAAGGGCTCCACTCAGCCCACCCAGGCCCACACCTCTGGCAGGGAGGCTGGCACATGCCAAGTTTCATTTGAAAGGGACTCAGAAGGCCCGCTTCCCTAAAAAATCTCTTTTCTGAGTTTTTATTAATGCCAGATATACCTGTTATTTCTTCTCTTTGCATTAAACATTGCCCTCTCCTAGAAGTCTTTTTTTTTTTTTTTTTTTTTTTTTTTTTTTTTTTTTTTTTTTTTTAATGCCTTCAGTTCAGCCTTAGCAAATTACCAGAAATGTGATGGCTTAAAGCAACAGAAATGTATTCCCTCACAGTTCTGGAGGCCAGACATTGGAAACCAAGGTGTTGACAGGGCCATCCTTCCTCTGCAGGCTCCAGGCAAGACCTGGTCTCTTCCTCCTCCCCTCTGGTTGTTGAGAGCAGCCCTCGCGTTCCCGGCTAGCAGCTGCATCCCCCTATCTCTGCCTCCAGCATCATGTGGACTTCTGCCCCCTCATCCTTGTGTATCACTGCCTCTGTGTCCACTTCACTCTTCTTGTAAGGACACCAGTAATCATATTAGGCCCCATCTGAATCCATTATGACTTCACCTTAATTTAACTAATGATGTCTGCACAGACCCATTTTCAAATAAGGTCACATTCTGAGGTTCCAGGTGAATGTGAATTTTGGGGGCCTCTATTCATCCCAGCACACGCAGTAAGTGAATAGGTCCTTCATATTATTTACTTTTATTAGAGCACCTTTCTGTCCAACCGTGGATATGGAACCACAAGAAAACCCTGGGGATCTGCAGTGAGGAGGCAAAGAGAGAAAATGCAGAGAAAGCCAGAGGGGAGGGGAGACAAGGATTACTGTCAGATTTCATCCCTTCACCTATGGCTGGTCTTATAATCAGATAAATATAAGCCCCTATGTGTTTTTGCTTTCTCTGTAACTTGCTTGCCTTTTAAGTGAGGGATCCAGCATTTAATTAGGTTGACAAATATCTTCCTTTTCTATCAGTAATGCACACGAACTATTTGATGGGGAAGTAAAAGGATACAGTGAGTGATTCATTGGAATGATTATGTAATGGTTTCATAACACATCTTTTCAGTTTTCAATAATATTTTATATAAATTAATAGTAATGCAATTATATGGTTTTCTCATATTTGAAGTCTAATGACATGAGCTGTAACTGTTGAATTTGGTAACATGAGAAAAAAATTTATTTCAATTAGTTCTTAAATGGAAGGAACCCTAAGATTCTATCATTTTAAAGGGAAAAAAAGAAAAGATGATAGATTAGAAAATTAATTTTGCTAATAACATTATTTTGATTCTTTTTAGTAAAAAGCAATGGCTAAAGCTGGGAAAATGCCAATAGCCATTTTCTTCCATTTTAAACAATATGCTAAATGAAAAATTTTAATAACTTTGTTTTTCTACTGTTGGATTTTATGAATTGCTCATTTTTAGAAGCATTTTGATATGTCCTATTACCTGGTTTATAAAACCAAGTTCCTCTCCTTTTTGAAGTATTTGGCACTATTAAAACAGCTTTTATTCAAAAGCCATATAAAGATACTTTGAGTGAAAAAAAATTAATACACTTCTTTGTGTCTGCTTGTGCCTATACAGTGAAACAGTAACAATAATACAGTGAAACATTGTGAAACTTTCTACCTTCATCTTGAATGCAAAAATAAAGATCTGTGCACGCAGAGTTTATTGACTCACAAGTCTTCATCCTACCTGTTGAGATAACACTCCCTAATTTAAAATCCTGTTAAACAAAATAAATATTTTCTTGGAACAGAATACACTGTAGTTTAGTGATTCAACTCTCAGTGCTGACAGCCCGGCTTCTCAGTCAGTGCCACAAGAAAAACCTTGTTTCATATCATTCCTGACCAAGAAAAAGCATTTATTTTATATGTACTGAGTTCAGGCTATAGGGATAGAAGATGATAACTCCCAAAAAGCCTGTAACTGAATTGAGAAATGATATATATATATATTCCCAGAAGATCTAATATGAACCCTTCATGAATAATACTAGGTTAAACCATAAGAAATTATCATATTTAGCTGGTTTTGATTTAGAAAGTTGGTCTTTCCTAACGCTCAGCCTAAAAGTTCAGGACCAGTTACTGTCACTCACCTGATTTTTGCACGCCCTTGGGTCCTGTAGGTATGAAGAGCTGCTAGGTATGGATGCCGGTCTGCATGCTGACCCTGAGCCTTGCAGCTCTGTGCTCAGCCTGGGGACTGTGGGGCCATGGATTTTCCTTAGAGAACTGGGCACAAGCTGCCTCTTTTCTTCTGCCTCTGCTCTCCTTCCTCAGCTCTTCGATTTCCACATGTGGAAATTTTCTGCCCTCCTAAGCACATCCCCCACCTTATTTTGAATACTTTCCTCTCCTTTTTCTTTTTAATCTTGGCCAAAGAAACGATTTCTCTTTTCCCTCACTGCCCTTCCTCTTCTTCTTTTTCTTTTCATCCCCTGTGTCTCCTTTTATGCCGCAATAACTTATGATCCCTCATTGATGGTTGTACAGCCCAAGGGCACAGGTGGGGATACATGTGTATGATGGAAAGAGAAAACCATGTGTTTTATGTGAAATTGGAAAAAATAATAATCTAGGTCTGGTAACAACAAAAGCCCTGTAAAGCCTCTTTGTCAGCTCTGAAAAAATTTCTAGCCATCATTTCTTTTTAATTGACGCTGCTCTTTCTCAAAAATTCTTATTCCAAACAGAGAATAATCTATACTTAAGAAAAAGAAATACTGTATCTGAGACTGTTTTATTGCTTTTTTAAGTTGAAATAATATTGAAATATTATTCTGTGATTCATGTTGGCATTCTTTTCCTTTCCTTTTTTTTTTTATTGTAAAAAAAGTTTTGGAACATGGTCCTATTGTAAATTGGGATTTCTTTTAATATAAACTGAATCACCAAGGGGTAAAAACACAAGATTCATCACAAGCAGTGAAGCCCTGGAGGGAGTGAATTTTGAAATTAAAGGACAGAATTTGATAGCCAAAGATTCCAAACAGGAAAGGGGAAAGAATGAATAGGAGGCCCAAGCAGAGATATATAAATAATGAAGCACATGGTGCGTGAGGGAAGGACAAACGAATCTCCCTGAGCACAACTGAAAGGTTGAGTTTGGAGAGAGGGGAGAAGGAGGTAAAGTGGCGTTGGAGTAGTCCCCCCGCCCCACCCCCGTGGGGGATTTGAAGCTGAAATTTGGAGCTTGTTACTAACATCCCTGCTAGGACAACTTTATTAAGCTAGATGGAGACTGGAGACACAGCGATCATCTCTTTTTTGCCTCACACACCTTAGGGGATTTCTAGTCTCAGATTCAGCTTCATAACCTTTTCATTGTCTTCAGTCAAAAAACCTGTATTCCTGATGTGTTTGTAGCATGTTTTGCATTGTTACTTCTCTTTTTTAATTGAGTTTATTGGGATGACATTGGTTAATAAAGATTACATTTTGTTAGAAATGATTTTTAATTAGAGTTTTCTTTTGTAACATTAGCAGCAATTAAAAACACTAATTGAATTTATTCATTAAGTATATGATGATAATTCTAGTCACTACCAAAGGATGTATCTAAGAGGCCCTGAAGCAACTGTGGTCCCTTGTGGAATTTACCCACCTGGTGCAGGTGGGTGGGGGAGGCCTTTAAAGGGCCTGATTCAGGCAATTATGTACTAATTACTGAGCATTTTACATTAATCATTGAACCACTGCCAGGTATTTGGAAATTGAGCAAGTCAAACATCATGAAATTGACAGTTATGAAAATTGCTGCATAAACTAGCTTTCATAAGAATTATCTTGAAAAAGTGAAAAACAATAAAGACTCTCTTATTTTAAAATAATTTCTCTAGTTTCACATTATCGTCATGGGCATTTACTATTAGCACCATATATTATGTGTGGGAATGTTTTGGATGACGCACAAGTAATGTTTAAAGAGTCAATTTTCACTTCTAGTTTGTAAGATTTACAGACCACCATAAGGCAAGGATACATTGAGTAAGGCCTTTAAATCTTCGAATCATAGCTCTGAGAAATTTGAGAGTATTTGCTTTGTAAGGAAAGTAGGTATTTGTAAGGTCAGCAAATATAGTAAGTGCTAAAAAAATTTTGATACAAGGAATAATTACAGAATTTCTCTTGAAGTTTTATTGTATCTCCAAATGCTATGAAGCAGTATTTGCAAACCATTGAAGTACGATCAAAGCTCAGCGATGATGAAGCTAATACTGCAAGTGCCTGGAAGGGACTAACTAAGGCAGACAAGTTCGGTGGCAGGTTCTTAGGGACCCCAGAGTCTCACAGACTTTTACTGATTGTTGTTGGCAACACAGTTGGTTTGGACTGGTGAGCCAAGGTGGGGCAAAAGGAGACAAGGGAAGCAGATGGTGCATATTAAAGCTGCTATAAAGTAACTTCAAAGTGTGTGACATCACCATAGACATCTAGAAAATGACGATGGACAGGCCAGCCTAGCATGCAACGATCGTGATTAGGAAGAGGCATTTGAACCAAAGCTTTATATTGAAGTTATTTGAAACAGCCATCAACAGCAGCAGACCCACAGCAGCTGCTGTAGGCATGAGACAAACCATCTTTACAGAAGGAGCTTTGTAGCCACTTACCCAGCAAACCCTCCTGAACATCTGTGATGTGACAGATGTGGTTATATGCTGTGACTGAAATAGAGGGAATCATACACATGAACCCCTTAAGGACCCTAGTCTCCGGGATGAGAGAAAGGGTCACCAGTGATTATAATGAAACTAAAATAGAGCACACCTGCTGTAACAAAGCGTGTGTAGGGGGAACTGTGTTTGAAAAGGTAGACCGGGTTCAGAAGGTGGAGGAGCTTCAATATGAGGCTGTGAATTAGGACTTAGTTCTATAGACAGTGCTGAACATTGAATGGTTTTCAAGCTGAAGAGTACATGAGGGAGATTGTTCTATTTGTAACTTTAGCATGGGTCAGAGGGTGCAGGGGAGACTAGATAGCAGAAAAGGGCTGGAAAACTCTAAATGGAAGGGATAGTAAGGTTTGGAACTAGGATAGTGGTAGTTGGAATGGACAAAGACAACCAGGATGTTATACTGGGGAGATGGAAGCGACACATTTCACGTATTTATAACCAACACCCCATCAATTTTTCCTCCAAAGGATTTAGTCATTTGCATCCAATTAACAGGTGTAAATAGGGAAAGATCAGAAAACCAAAGGAATAATAGTGTGATAAGGCCAGAGAGGCAATTCTTTATAGAAATGTACATTCATAAAGTTCTGTATAACTACTGAAATTGATTCATGATCAAGTACACAGTCCACATTGTCTGAAAGATAACAGGTGAAAATAAGAAAACTTTTTTAGTATTTAAGGATGAGAGAAAGGTCTCCTTTCAGTCCCCATAGAATACAGATGGTCCTTAATTTACCATGGGGTTACATCCAGATAAGCTGATTGTAAGTTGAAAATACTGTAAGTTGGAAATGCATTTAATGCATACAACCTATTGAGCATCATAGCTTAGCCTCGCCTACCTGAAATGTGCTCTGAACACTTAACATTAGCCTACAGTTGGGCAAAATCATCTAACATAATGAATACACTGTAGAGTATCAGTTATTTGCACTCAGGATCTGGGAGCTGAGGGCTCATATTGCCTATTACTAGCCAGAAAAAAGATCAATATGCAAAATTCAAAGTGCAGTTTCTACTGAATATTTTTCACTTTTGCACCATTGTAAAGGTGAAAACCATAAACCATCATAAGTCAGGGACCATCTGTATTAAGTAAGGAGGTGGCTAATACCCTACTCGGCTTCCCTGCAGCATGTCCAGCAAAGGCTTACACAAAGCAAGCTTGGATGTGATGACAAAAGGTTGCTTGGCCAGTGGTCAGAGGCGGGGTGATGGGAACAAGAGGGCTCCAAGTTGGCTCTTCCATACCCTTGTACCTGTACTGTATTCTGCCTGGCAACCTGCTCCTTGCCTGCTCCATGGCAGTACACTCACCACAGCTTTACCTTGTGTTGCGGAGGACAGCAATGTAAGATACCCTCTGTTGCACTAGTAATGTGTTATTTTATGAGCTAAGGTAACAACCAGTCTTTGGGCATGGGGATTATATATGTCACCAAAAGAAAAGCTATATTCTCTCTTTTCTATTAGATGATGGGAACTTGAGTAGCCCTAAAAAGAAAATGCCAGCAATTAAGAAAACTTCTCTTATATTGTGTCAACTGAAAACTAAACTCGTCCAACTTGAATGTTATAAAGAACGCTGAAAAAATGCCGTGACCGTAAGCTGCCCTGAGTGGGTGCATGTGCAGTTGAGCCCAGAACGAGACTCCCATGGACCCAGGCCCGTTTTCGAGTCCCAGACCTTAGTTCCCCAATTCTCCTGCGGTTCGGGGCAAGTGATTCCCCGAGTCATGCTGGTCCCCAGTTCTCTTTGCTCTTGCCCAGAATGAGATCCTTCCTTCCTCCTGGACCGGACTGGCGCTAACAAACCCACACCTTGTTCTGGGTGGGCTTCATGGTTTGTTAGTTATGCGCTGTGATTAACAGCTAAAATCTACACGTTATTCGTCCTGAGAGAGCTTGGTTAAATTTCACAGAATCCGTGGCACTCGAAGCTTCGATTTCATGCAGTGGAATTGTGCTGACACAGGCCCAGCCTTCGCCAGAGAGGTGATTTGCTTTTCCACCGGCGGGTCGCTGGACGTGTCTGCCCCACACAGTGCGCTGGGAGACGGCCTCCAGCCTAAGCCGCTATTTAAGCATCCAGGTTAGACACAGCGCACTGCGGTTTGACGGACACAGTATTTTTTGGTCATTTTTCGTTGGGTTTCTATTCCATTTCAGAAATGGTAACTGGAAAATTGTTTTTATGGAAATAATGAGCCGTAGAAGAATTTTTTACCATTTGTTAGTGGCATCTGCCAGTCTAGTAACAAGTGGCACTTGTTAGTGCATGACAGTAAATACCTTTCTTGCTTTAAAAAAAAAAAAAATCAAGAGGCAGGGGAAGATGGGGGCAGTCAGGAGTGGAGGCCAGTGGCACCAGTGTTATTTTTTACAAAAACACTACTACTAAAAAGGATTGATGCTCTTATACAACCACTAGATGGCAGATTTTCTGCATTAAAAACGTACATACCATTTGCAGCTGCTAAATACTTGTATAAATGATGTAGCATTCCTTACACAGGTAAAATTATAAAGATGTTTTGAAATTTTTTAAACTTGATTGTGCATAAGGAGTTTTACTTATTTCTCCATCTAACTGGGTATTTTCCAATTATGAAACTCATCTGCAGAGAATTTGAAATTAGTCTCTGAACTGGGAATGAGGTGGATTTTTTACTGACTACTCTGCACTTAATTAGCCCTGTGACTTTGAACAGTGAATGTCCTGGGCCTCAGTGAGCTCACCTGCAAAATGACATGCTGGGTCACTAGATCATCCCTAGGGTATCTTCCAACTAAGACATTCTCATTTTGATGTCACTTTATAATTGACCCTGATAAGTTCCCTAGTCAAACACATGATATCTAGCAAGTTACTATCTAGGAAATGTCAGCTGGCATCTGTATACATCATTAAAACAGCTGATACTTATTGAGCACTTACTTGTGGCAGTGCTAGGTTAAATGTTTTAAGAGTTTTATCTGACTGAATTATCATGGCAATCTGATTATAATCCACATTTTGCAGATAAAGGAAACTGAGGCTTAGAGAAGTGAAGTAATTAGCCTAAGATTGCATAGCTAATGGCCAGGTTGGTGTGACTCTGAAATACATAGGTATACGATTGCCATAGTTCATCTCTTATTCAGCTGAGAAAAATGTAAATTTGAATACAGCATTGCTTCTGGAAAAAAAATACCATTCTATAAATTGGACACCCTTGATTTTTCAAGGGAAATAGATTTGTGGGGTTTTTTTCCCTGCCCCTGGAGACAGGACAGATTTACATGGCTCTGTTGTTGCACTGTCATTGGATGCCACAGTGAGCCTGGCTTCCCATTGCACACACATGGATAACCAGCAGGCCCTCAGCTGGGTCAGTCTCTAGGTTTCTCAGAGCCCACATCTCTGCAGAGCTGCACCAGGTCATCACTAGGGGCCTTTGCAGGCCTGGATTTATTTAATGGTGTATGTCCGTAATTTTATGCAGGGGCCAATGTTAGCAGCATAGAAGTTGCTCAGTAAATGGTGGCTGTCTACTGTTTAGTAGTTGCAACAAAGAAATTCTGCTCACACTATCAATGCTGTTTGTTAGGGAATCAGGTTTTCTCCCTTCTTTCTGGGCAGGAAACTTATGGAGTCTTACCGACACTGCCTTAATTCAGAAGAGTAGCTTTAGTATTCAATCTTTTCATCTCTCTTGAGGAAATAATTCAGTGCAGATGAAGGCACCTTGTGGCAAATTTCAAATCACAGTTCCAACTATTCGAACACGCTAATGATCATTTGTCGTTTGAGTGGACGATAGGTGGCAGTGCAGCCTCAATTTACAACCGATAGGTAGTCCTGAACCTTTCCTTGGGTATCGCACTGCATTCTTTTACAGTACATTATCTCTGAAGCCAGGGCCATTAGACAGGAACACCCATTCGCTTGCTTTATCTTGAGCCCAAGATACAACAGTGAGGGAGGAACCTCAGGATGGAGTAGGCCAAAATAGGAAACCCCAGCGGTGAATAGGAAGCGAAGGAGACGGAAGCTTCAAGGGCCACTCCCAAGGCCGCAGGGAGGCCTTTGTGCTGTAAACACTGAAAAAGCAAGGTGCTTGGTTTTCTTTTTCTTAGAGAGGGTCACCCAAATTATGTAAGCTTCCGCCTCACAAAGCTTGGATTTGTTTGGAAATGGCTCTTTTTAACTTAGGAAAAAGCAAACAATTTTGCCATTATTAATTTTCTACCAACTTCATCTCCAGGGAGAAGGGCAATCTGGTTTTTAAAAGCAAGCCAAATAAAAAAGGAATGTAGACCATAATGGAGCGAGCTGGCCAGTATTCCACTTACTTAGGAGTCTGAGTCAAACAAAGTACCGAACACCGAAGCCCTTTACTTCTGGCAATGTACTCGCTGTGCTCAAAGGTGAAAAAGCACAGGTTGTAATTAGCAAATTAACAAATTATCCTCTACTGAAACTCCAGACTGGTAGGCAGTGCTGGGGGGACTTTATTTCACTCTGTCTTATTTTTTGTTAACCCAAGAGGTGATGTCCTTAATAGAAGACCAGTAGTAACTATTCACAAAGGAAACTGTACTTGCATTTTCAGATCTTAAATTTCTCACCAGGTAGCCAAGCTTAGCCTTGCTAGGGACCACTTATCATCTCCCACTCATCAGGAGCTAAACTAAAATTTGCTCTTTGGAATAGACAAAATGAACTTTCCAGTTGGCCTTTCCTGTCAGCAAACACTCGCAAAGGCTGGTCTGTAGGCTGGGGAGACTGATCCATGTCTAGCTCCACATGGAAATATTATTTAGAATTAAGATGCTGCTGCCCTCTGGATGAGCCTTTATGCCCTTATAAGAGGCCTAATGTCCTTGAGGGCAGGGAGTGGGTCGCTCTCAGCTGCGTCCTCTGATGTTTAGCACATAGTAGGAGATCTAAACATGCTTTCTGAAAAAATGAAAGCTGAATGCTGTTTAAAAGGTTAATGTAGGGCCTAGAGACCCTCTGGCAGATTCCAGGCCTGTTATTTCTGTGTAACATTTTGTGGAGATTGTGCTTCAGGAGACAAATCCATGCAGTACATTTGCTGTGAGCACTTCTGTGTCTGACATGAGAGAGGAACTAGACAATGGCCCTCGGCTGGCCTGAGCATCTCTCTGGGCTCGGGTGGGAAGCTGTCCCGAAGTCAGGATCTGCTTGTAAAGCCCCCTTAGCCCTCCCGTGGCCTTTCTTTGCCTCCCAACCGAATCCTGAACAGACTTTGACATAATGCCACCTGTGAGCAGGTGCCCAGCTGCACAGCCTGGATGTGGGTCAGGAGGAAAAGGAAGTCAGCCAACACCTCCTGCTCCTCCTCCCCTCAAAGGGAGGTCAGAGGTTCTTGGCTATACCACAGCTCAGCATTTCCTGTTTCAGAAATACGGGTGAAGCAAGGACCTTCCCTGGACTATCTGTAATAGTCTTCCCCTTTTTCTGGTAGTTGAGAAAAGAAACCTACCTTTCATCATGACCCTAAACACATAAAACTGACCCTTGGGTAGCAGGCTGCCTTGTTAGTTTATCCCCCAAATCAGGAGGGCAAGCAGGCTCCCTGGGTCCAACCCACTATGAGGCTAAAATCATGAACGTTTCTCCTTCGGTCACTCAAATTCAATCACATGTATCTGCTCTGCCTCTACCAACGGTCTAGTAAGTGTGGCGGACATGTTTCAAGACGAAGTTAGGGAGGTGATGTAACACACATGAGCATTCACTTCCACTCCCTCTCCTACAACTTTTTTCCCAGTTCAGGTGCCCACTCTGCACAGTGATGTCTTTCAGGCCCCAGCCTTGAGGAAGTCAGTGCAGCGACTGGTTTGGTATAGGGATGAAACATGCAGAGAAGTCAGCAAGGTGGCTTCTGGGGAGACCTCCTCACCACATGGGTGCACAGGAAGAGATCATCTTCTCATCTTCTGGGTCTATCGGATCCGTAGATGAGGACCGGAACTGCCACAGCCACTGATTCCGCAGCAACTGAATAAACAGATTTAACCAACTTCATTCACCCCTCCTGTTTTATATGCGGTGATGAAGTTCATTTTTTTTTTTATTTTAATTGTTGTTCTTGTACAAGTACAAGTACAGTCTTTTACTCCCATCCCAGCCCACCGCCCCAACCCTCCCCCCTCCCTCCCATATCCACCCCCCTAGTTTTTGTCTATGTGTCTTTCATACTTGTTGCTGAAGTTCATTTTTGATGAAGCTTTTATTAGTTGGCCCTTGTTATAAGGATCCTATACTATAGGGAGGGATTGGACCACAAGCAAAATATATAGAAAGCACACCTTTGCCAGCTTTTAATCACACAGTATGTACGTAAGTATCCAGCAGGAAGATTGAACTCCGTGTGGGTGCTCCCTGCAATGACATGCATAGTTGTGTTTATCTCTGCACTCCCTCAGTTCACTGACTCCGGGCCAGATGCTTCTTCCTCTGAGGCAGATGGAGGATGGATAGCTGAACAAAATCAGGGTTATCAGCAAAGAAAATGTGGGGGGTGGGGAATGGAGGCAAGGCTGGGGGTTTGGATAAAGGAAATGGGTTTTGGGTAAGCAACCATCAGAGTGCTAGAACTCTGTGACTTGGCTGGTTTTCATTTTTTTTGTAAGTCCAATAAATATTATAATTCTGAGAACAGTTCCCTTTTCATGGCATTGCCTAGATTCCTCCCTAACTGAGATTTAGTTTTCACTTTTTTTTTCACTTTTCAGGAAACTTAACAATTTTTTTTCATAAGCTCAATGACAGAACAACCAAGACATCATAAAATGAAATTGGACTGCTTGCATGCCATAATTGATCTAACTATTTACCTACCAATCCCTGATTTGTTTTCTGCATAGGGTTTAAAAGAATTTTATTTTAAAAAATCAAATTTAAAAAATTTTGCTAATCACATGGTGAAGTCATCAAGATTTATTTATAAATGTGTTATGAGAGTACCAAATTATCTATAACCCTTCATGGGTTTTGAAGAATGATTTGTTATTTTGGTTGATTGGAAATACAGTTGACCCTTGAACAACACAAGTGCTATGCAGTCAAAAATTTGCATGTAACTTTTGACCCCCCAAAACTTAACTACAGTTGGCCCTTGGTGTCCATCCATGCAGGATTGGTTCCAGGAACCCCCTTGGATGCCAAAATCTGTGGATAATCAAGTCCCTTTTATAAAATAGCATAAAACAATGCATGCAGTTGGTTCTCTACATCCACGGGCTCCCAGCTGCTGACTGAAATTATCATTTTTGATTGGTGGTTGGTTGAATCCATGGATACAAAACCAATGGGTATAGAAGGATGACCGTATTGAAAAAAATCTGCATATAAGTTCTATTATATTGTTCAAGGGTCAGCTGCACACACGAAGAAATATGCCTTTGGGTTTCATGACTTTCCAGCATTCTTGACAGGTTGTTGACATAACTGTTTCCACTCTTTCCAGAGCTTTGGATGTGGTGGATGGAGGACAGGCGACTCAAGAGTACCAGGCGTCTACACTGCACAGTGGGGAATCCCAGCTCTCTCATACCACCGATGAGGTGCCTGCTGCCTTACCTACAGAATCTGGACTGTTTAAAAAGGTAATGTGTTATTTACAATATTTGGCTGCTGGGAATAAACACTTTAGTGAATTAAAACTTTGTAAAGCAACTCCTCTGCTTGAAAAACACAAAAAGAATGGTAAAATAGTAGATGGTAAAAAGTATATCATATATCAAAGCACCACAATAAGAAATAAGGAGTCTCAGGGATAAGCATGCACCTTTGCTCTTTGCTGGCCCTTAGGCGTTCTTCTCCGTTGTCACAGCTGCCTCTTTCCTTTCTACACAGGCTGTACTTTAATTTGAAGCTATACAAAGTAAGATGACATCAATAGTTGGAATTAGTGTTCTTTCCCATGAAAAGCATTTTTTAAAAAATTTTAATTCTTTTTTTAAAATCCTCACTCGAGCGTATGTTTTTATTGATTTTTTAGAGAGAGGGAGAAAGGGAGAGAGAGGGAAACATCGATGTGAGAGAGAAACATTGATCAGTTGATTCCTGTGTGCATGCCAACCAGGGATTCAACCTGCAACCTTTTTTTTTTGGTGCATGGGATGATGCTCCAACCAACTGAGCCACCTGGCCAGGGCTGAAAAGCATTTTTACTACTTCCTACTGTCAGGCATTTAGAGTCGTTATTATATCAGTAGTTACTTCTTAATATCTAGATGTTTGCACAGAAAGTTCTTCCTTAAAAGAATTCTCCCCAAGCTTACGGAAAGTAGTTAAGAAAGAAGGACATGATGAGATTATTAGCTCATGTTGTATGTTTTACTAGAACATGATCAAAGTGGGTAGGAGGTTCAACAGAGGATGCTTCCTAACTCAGAATAGTCTGACGTCAATCAGAGTACCCAAGATATAAAATTGAAGTTTGTAAAATGTCAAAATAAAAATTCAAATTTAAATGAAAAACAATTAAATAACCTGGCTTACTGTAATTTATACTAACTTTCAAATTGGTTTTGCATTTTGTTCTTTTTTCTTTCTAAGAAACAGTTCATAACTGGAAACAAAACCTGGCAAATCAAGTCACTAGTCCTCACTAGTTTCAAGCTGTTTCCCATGTTTGTCCTTTAATAACTTAACATAAAAATAATTCTATGAGTAGCGTGCCATTAAGTATCCTATAATGTTTACTGAAGTCCAGGTAACAATTGGTGGCAGTATTTAGAGTTGGGTCCAAAGTAAATTCCTCGAGAGGGATGGCAGTAAAGGGTCTACAGTGCCCCTCCCTTAGTTTGTAGTCCAACAATAGCTGTGTCTTCATCACACTGCTGACATCCTGTCTGGACACAGTCTCTCCACCCTGGCTCACTTTCCCAGGAGGCAGTCAAGGAGTCCTAGCCACTGAGTGCCCCACAGGAGAGGCCCCATGACCAAGCCAGAGGGTCAGTCCTTTGAGCACTGGCAGGGGGAAGGAGGCCAGCTGGTACCCAGGGGGAAAAGCACAGGGTTGGAGCAAGAAACCAATAAACTGGGAACCCAGTGTAGGATGCAGCCAGAGTAGGTAAAAGTAGGGCAGGAACTTGAAGGGAGCAAGCAGAGGCAGAAGAATGTCATTCTGGCTACAGTGTCTCCAGGTGTCACCTGACATGGGGTCAGCCAAGCACAGCTATACTTTCTACCTGTACTCACTCTCCCCCTCAGAGATGGTCAAATCTTCACAACAGGAAGGACTGGCTCCAGGGTCCTCTTCTGGATCTGCCTGTTGCCTCAGTCTCATTCTTCCTCTCTGCTCCCTTTCACCCCTCCATCACTGCTCTTCCACACTTCTGCTCTCAGGCCTCTGGCTCTAGATCATTCTAATCTAAATATTCTGCTGGGACTGGGAGAAAGGACGAGGCAGTGGAACAGACCTTCTCTTCCCTGTTGATGTTTTCTCACCTTTATGTCTGTTGAGATCCTGGCTGAGAAGATAAGCAGACCATTCTCAGAAGTGCAAGACTCCCCAACACCACCAGCCTGGTGGGTGTTACCGGGAAACAAAAGTTAACTCCATTTAGATTCTGGGTGTTTGTACGTGCTGTGCGTGCTAGGGTACCACCCATATCTTCAAAAGTACCCTTCTCCTAGTCCACTCTCCGCGATGAGCCCCATCATTTCCTGTGATGTTTAGCAGCTTACTAGGTAGTTATAGCAGGAGCACCCTTTGCGTCTTTCCCAAGTAGAAGGCCATAAATTCTTCTTAAGATTCCTGAGTTCATCTAGCCCTCTAAGTTATATCTATTTTTTCAAATGAATGTTCAAAATTTTTATTTGCATCAAAGGTAAGCAATTTTCCTTTCCCTGGAAAACCAGAATTTATCCACACTCTATATTTGTTCTGTACATTCTGTGTTAGTATATTTGTTTATTTGTTTAATGTGCTATTAAAATTCCTCAGACATTCTTTAAAGCTGACTGTACTATATTGAATCCTTCAATTAAAATAACACATTTACCATACCTGCTTGGATAAACAAAAATATGGACTTATAATGACAAAGATAGTATTGCTTCTCAAATGCATATATGTATTAACGAGGAAAAAAGTGTAACTAGAAATCAAAACAATATTACTAGAATTTAAATCTTAGATGCAAAAAGATCACCAGGGATTTCATATTTATTTATACAAAACAATTTGTCCTTTAAATGGCTACATAAAGTGTTTAGTCAGTTTTAGAGTAGAAGATATGTTTCTGTAAAATATTTATATTTCTAACAAACCATTTTTCCACATGATAGAAAAACATAAGGAAGTGATATCATTAAAAGAAACAGATATGTATATCATATGTGACAAACATGTTGAATAATTATTTCTTTACATATGAGAGGATTAACATTGTAGATTGTATGTGTTTTGCTATATTTATTTTCATACACGTACTTACATTTATATTTATGGCTTAAGTTATTTTGTAAGTAAAAATGTCTTAATTCCAGTACATGGAAGTATTTCTAGGACATGAAATAATAAATAATACTTTATTAATTAAAGTATTTCTTTCAAAAATAGGACAAGAATAGTGAACAATGTATTGTTAATTAAAATTAGCATCTTCAAAAAGGCAATCACCTTCATGAGCATTTCAGTGATTTCTAGTATAAAAATTCCCCTTCAGGTCTAAAAATTTATTCTGATGTAGAAAATTTTATGTGACAAGTGATTAGAAGTGAAATTGTCGTATTTTAATCATTCTGGAAACAAGCTCAAGAAGTTAAAATAGAATAAGCAGGTACAGCAATTATTTTATTAATTCAAGCAAAACAGTTTTGGATTCTTTCATTCCTGATGACCTGGATGGAGCCTCTGTTCCCTGTTGCCTACAAGTGTGTGTGTGTTCACATGTATAAGTGTGTGTGTGTGTGTGTGTGTGTGTACTTTCTAAAAGGAAAAAATAAGCCTCTCCACCACCAAAAAAAATCTTCAAAAAACAAATTTAACTGTAATCTATAGAGGAGAAGAAATCTTGCCAAATCAGTGTTGCTCCTTGTGAAGTCAGTGGTACAGATTTTGATTCTTGTTCAAGCTTCTCTGCCCCATCATTCAGGAGACTTCTGTGACTCTCTAGTTTCACTCCTGAGATTGAAATGCTCTCAAATCATCCAACACAGACAGGTATCCACTATAGTGTCAACTATCCCAGAGATGTTTCTACCACAGTCACTTCTGACAGCTTTTTCGTCACCCAGTCAATCTCGTAATTGTCAAGGGAAGCGTTTCCCTGTTTCCTGCATGGTTATTCTAGTTTAGTCAGTGAGAATAAAAATTCAACCTGACAAGCATTTGTTGAGGTAGCAGAAAGGAAAAAACATTTTCTAACACTTTAATTTCCCAGGTTTCCCAGGTGGTTGGCCACCTGGGGAGGTGATGTGCCATACCTCCCTTCCCATTTCCGTTATTTGCCCTTTTTTCTCTCTCTGTAGCTCTTAATCCACACAGGCCCGCTGATTTTTCTCTGAATGCCCAGTTCTCAGCCTTACCCCATTTCCTATATCAGACCAAGTTCAAAACATGAAGTGCTTAAGAGGCCTCAGACTCGTTCACACCCCACCCTAGCCCTGCCTCATCCATGGGGCACAGTGTGTGTCTTCTCCGCTGCTGGGCTGGGGAGGACACAGGATGTGAACACTGAACACCGAGCTGCATATTTTGTCTCAAGCCACCCAGGCTGCTAATCTCACCAAGGACAGTTCTAAAAGCATCATGCAAGAAGTAGGACCTTTCAAATTCTGAAGTCTAACCCCCAACCCTAGCCCTGAGACTAAGGCATCATTTACCAGCTAAGGTTGGACCATCCTAATAGTGAATTCCTTAATGGACTTATTAGTAGCATCCATTCATTCCATCTTCCTATTGGTACTTTATCTTAAATTACTGGCACGGTGATTAGAGACTGCTAAGCTCTTAGACACATTTTTTTTGCAAATCTGCACTACATCGTTAGTTCAATCTTGCCATCATTTCACACAATGCTACACACACTCCCCACCATCTCCCACCCCACCATCCCTCCTGCTCAGGACGTGTCCTATCCTCTTAGTAGGTCTACCATCAAACTGCAATTTCTCAGCCCTTTCCAGACCATCTGCATGGCAGAACTCTCTCTATGTTCTATCGGTACTGACCTAAAAGACTATAGTGTTAGGGGGAAAAGATCAGGATAGACAGCAGTAGGTATAGCACAGTACATTTTGTGTAAAAGTAGAGTATTAGAATACACACACACACAAGCATATATGTATGCTTGTATATACATATATATGTATATGTATATACATATATATGCGCTTGTAAATGCATTAAGAAACTGTAGAAGAATACATGGAAAACCAGCAATTCAAGACCTGTGACAGGCAGGGAGAAATGAGCATATGGGGACCAAGGTATCGTCATCACCAGATGTAGCAGGAAATCAGTGAGTGATTTATTTTTCTTTCCACCCCAAGCACATGTGATGTTATTCTTTGAGGTAGTGACTGTGGGTGTTGTTTATTTACGTATGTATAAATAAACAAATAAATATATATCAGCCACTTCATTTTCTGTATTAATCCAAACTAGAAGGCTTTGACTCTAGTTGGGATTTAAGAGTGTTTTTAAAGAGCGTAGTAATACATTTACTAATTTTTCTTCCAAATATTATTTGCTTGCTGCAAAAACTTCCAACAGTACTGAAACATACAAAATAAAGACAAATTTTCTCTTCACCCTTGAAGGTAACTGGTTTGGTATCTGTCCTTTCAGACTTTTTCCCTCTGCATCTGTACAAACAAGTCCATTTATGCTACCAAAGGGATCATACACAGCATGTAATTCTCCAACTTGGTTTTTTTTAAACCAATCTTTATGGACATTTAAGTTGTTTCCACTTTCTTTGATAAACAATACTCTCTTTGTGGGTTTGTTTTTTTGTTTGTTTGTTTTTTGGTCAGTATTTCTGGGTGATAATTTCCCTGGAAATTGAATTAACTGAATCAAAAGCACATTTACTTCTCAGTGCTATAGATACTACCACAAAAATTTTTAATCAACCTAAGCTCCCAAACACATTGAATAAATGTGCCTATTTTCCTACCACTGTATGCATGTTGTACATAATCAATAGTTTTCATTTTGCCAGTCTTTTGGTATGTCATTTGTTAAATCTGCAGCTCTCTAAGTAAGAGGGAGGTTGAACTCTTTTTTTTTTTTTTTTTTATGTTTATTGGCCATTTGTATTTCTTCGGTGAATTATCTTTTCATACATTTTGCTCACTTTTTGTTGGGTCGTTTGTCTAGTTGAAGATATTGTGATAAAGTGATAACTATTGGTATTCAGAATTGATTAAAAATGTGTTTTTCTATGGGACTTTTAATCTTCTTTGTATTCTTCTTCTTTTTGAATGACTTAGTGTTCTGGTATTCAAGCAAGGATAAATTTGTTGTGTGATTGTGGGCGGAGTGGGGAGGAACTGTTAAGTAGTAGAAAACCGAAAAGCTGCTCTGCCCTCACTAGGGAGGAGTATCAGAGGAGGTGGGCGGGGAGCAGGAGAGGGACTTCGGGAATCATCATTTTGGTCGCTCATGCAATGGGATTAAATGAAAGGCTCGGAAGAATAACCAGCATGCCCTTGCCTCTCACTCACCCCAGTTCTGTTCCTACGTATCTTTCAGCCCCTTTGTTCAAATAAATTTCTTGCACTTACTATTAAAAATATTTACAACAGTCTCAGACACAAAGCATCCAGGACTGAAAATATTTAAATGAAGTCCTGTGGGATTCGGTTTCCAGCTCTAGTCAAGGGAGATCCACTTCTTTCAGGAGTTCTCAAGTCGTGACCATTCTGACCTGCACGCCTGTCTTGCTGGGAGGGATCACTTATGGTCGTAAAGCTCAGAGCATCTACAAAGCTCTATAGAAGTGCTAATTATTGTTATTGTTCTTGGACATCCTTATATTCCAAGCTGAATCCCTACCAGCTAATGCGGTACAGGGGGAAATTAAAGCTCTTGTGACTTCATCCCCATAATAAAGAGGAGTCTCTGGCCAGTGATGCTCATTTGTTTTCCCGAGAACCTCAGGAGAGGATCACATCGTCATGTCAGCTGGGGAGATGAAAAGTTAGGGGCTTGTCTTCCTTTGAATTGGTGAAGAATTTTTAAAAATTATAATAGAATATTGGCTTTGGTGAAATCCCTCATTGGGGATCCCTTTTTCTGCCAAGAGCAAAGGCCCCTGGCCGCGCTCTGACGATTTTTGAGCCCATCAGAACTGTATCCGGCTGCGTGCGTATGTAGCTCTGGACATTCCATTTCTTCTGCAGCGTTGATTATTCTCTCTTGAGGAAAATCGGAAGACTTGTTCGACTCGGAACCTCGATGGGGGGTCAAACCTGCTGCAGGTGTGGCTGTGGCAGGTGTCATGGCTGTGCCAACAACCGTAGCAGAAGTGTTGACCCTCGGAATAGGTGTCCTGACTCCCGGAACAGAAATGAAAACTCCAGAAACAGGTTCCATGATCGGGATTTTGAGGTAAATCCTTGCTGAGGGAATCCTTCTGAGTCATTGATTTGTCCAATGTCTCTTTTAAAATGTTTGAGAATGAGGCACATTGCTGTGAATCATTTTCTAGTACATCCTGCAGAGTAATGCCATTTTGGTTTCATATATTTGAAAGTGTTCTGGGCACTATTTATGAATATATTCACTTACCCTTTTTCTGAGTGTTAGGGTTTTGGGTTGTTTTTTCTTTTATTTTTTGTTTTGTTTGTTTATTTGTTTTTGTGCATAACAAAGTAAGTGACAGTGAAGGTAGCTCCTGCTAGGTACTCTGGAGCCCACGGTGTCCGCTGAGGCTGCAGCAGGGAGGAAGGGATGAATGGGAAGCTGGATGAAGCAGGAGTTCAGGCTCGTAAGCTTCATGCCATGTAGTCACTTAGAAAAGCTCACTTGTTTCTGTTTTCTACTTATGGCTGAACTGTGTACAGTTTCTTTTGAAAAAATGTTTTACTGCTGAAAATATCGTGAAAGTATCCAGACGAGATTTCATATAATGTTCTTCCACTTCTAACATCTATAATTTTATGTAACACTTCAATTAATTAATCTTATGGTCATAATGCCTTTAAAAAATAAACTTTAGCACATTGCTCTCATTAACTTGCCATTTACATGTGACCCCCACCCCGCAACAGGCTCTTCTCTTTCTTTTTGCCTAGTTGACTTGTCTAGTACGTATTGTAGTTTAACCTGAATAAGCTGCTTGTCCCTATTGAATTTCCTTTAGTTTGTAGACTCACTCTTCACATTAATGAATTGTGTTGAAATTTAATTCATATTTTTCTGAGCATTAGCAACCTTGAACATCTGCTTTCATCCATAAATCTGATGAGGATATTCTTGATCACTTCCTCTGGTCATTTATAAAGTTACTGAATGGAATGATAATCAAATTGGAATTATTGGGGGGTAGTAGTCAGAATATCAATAAGCTGATATTTTGACTTTCCTATTTGGTAGCAGATCTTGCGGTGAGCTGTCTTTTCCACCTTCATTTTTTTAGGGAGCAATATGTGAAACAGCAAATATTTTCAAAGTTGTGAGTAAATATTTATTGACTGTCATCCAAAGTACTAAATGGAACATCACATATTTCGAAGCATCAATAGTACTGAAGAAATGAGTAGGTAGCTTACAGGATAAAAGGAAGTACTAGGAGGTCAAAGTGCACAAAATGATGGAAGGAATTCAGATACCCATGTGCTCAGCATTTATTCAGAGCTCATTAGATCCCTAGTGCTTCTGCAATTTTAATGCTAACATCTGCCAGTGGCTTATCCTTTGTTCGTTGTGTTTGGTATATGTGCTGTTTATTTCTTCATTTCATGTTTGCTAATGAAGTACCTTGGGAGTTTTTCTTTCAGCAAAAACAGAAGGCAAATGAAAAGGGGGTTGTTGGCGATACACTGACTAACTCAGCCACACAAGTACCAACTTGTGTGACCCAAAAATAAGCCTAAAAGAAATGACAAACTATTGAAAATTTTAGTTGAGACTAAAAAAGATACAGTGTATCAGTTACATTTGATTTTATGTTGTTCTAGCTTATAATTAAGAAAGGCATCAGAATCAAGGTGATAGGTGAACTCAAGGGGAGAAATTAACCAAAGTGGACAGTGTTTCGTTAGGAAGAATGGAACAGAAAGGAGCCTTAGGAAGTAGAATTTCTTTCAGGAATAAATGTAAGGTGGGTTCAATTTTCAAATACAGACAGAGAAATTGTGAAGTCTTGAGCAAAGAAGCATTCATGATGAATGAAACATTTCAGAGGTCGTGGCACTGATGATCCTGGTGTGATGGAAGGTGGGTGGGGTACAGGGAAATAGAAAGCTCTGGGTGCAGATGGAGATCGGAATCTCGGAATTGCCAAAAGGGCTATTAAAACAGTACGGGCTTGAATTAAGGTAGAGGCTGTTGAATGGGCTGAAGTCAAAGGTCCGATTATAGAGTACATTTAGAGGCAAAGTAAATGGAATAAAAATATTTTAAGGTTTTTAATTTAGGAGGCTAGAAAAATGATGTTCCTGCTGACAGATGAAATTTTTCAAGAAAGAGACTTCTTGCAATGAAAACTGATTTGTTCTTTTAAGAAAATGTTGACTTTGAAGTAGTAACTTGAAAACCAGGTGGAAAGTTTCAGATGAACAGAGAGAACAGTGTGGAGAAATAGATTTGAGATCATATCAGAACCAATTAGAATCTGAAAATTTCCACAGGTTTTTCTTTTCTTTCCTTCCTTCCCTTCTTCTTTCCTTTTTTTTTTCTTGTAAATTGACATCAAAACTCATTTGACAACAAAATCTGACCTGAACTTCCATGAGGCAATTTACTATCTTTAATTATCCCTCTCAGAGTGCATTATACATATTTGCTGTAGAAATATTAATACAGTATGGTATATGTGCCCATTACCTTTCCAACATCTGAAGACTCTTACTTTTAAAATACTTCTAGTCCCAATGGCGTTCCCGGGGATGGTAGACCTGTAGTGAGTTTAGAGAAAGAATGCCAGGGAAGGGCCTTCCACAATCATACATACCTGAAAGTCATCCACATGTACTCAGTGCCCAATGGGACACTTGTAACAAATTATTAAATTTAAAAAGACATAATAATTCACACAAGTAGACGGTAAAAAAATAAAAGAGGAAATTAGCAAATAGGTAAGTTGACAAGGATACTGGATTTGACAAAAAGAAAGATTGTTGAATTCGTACAGTTCCTGAAGGTTGTGGGAGTGGAGAAAGGTGGGCACTGGGAACCAGAGATGGGATGCAGGCTGGGGGAGAGGCAGAGACTGGAAGGGGGAGGTGAAAGGATGCTTCTCCTTCAGCAGAGGGAGGCGCTGCTCATTAAGACAGGACAAATGAGGCAGTTTCAGAAGTAGAAACGATGAGCAAAGACAATCTAGAATGCTTCAGAAGGAGGGAACCGTTTGGGGGTAAAAACTGGTTTACAGGCAGATCTTGGGCACAGTGGACTATGGTTTCGGAGAAGAGGAGAGACACATATTCTCAAAGGAAGAGGAAGTGCCAGAATGTGAAGTTAACACAAGAAGGAATTCACACCAAAGAGCTTTACTTTTCTTTGTAGAGAAAGAAATACAGTTACTAACCAAAAAAATGGGTCTGGAAGAGAATTGACAATTGTTAGGAGTGAGTTTTGGAGTAACCACTGACAAAAGAATGGTAGGAATTCAATGGGAAACTGAAGGCTGTAGACAAGGACAGGATGAGTTAACTACCTTAAATCTACCATCCAGACGTGGGCAAAGTCCTGTTTGGCCACGACTCTTATGTTCTTGCTCTTGGGATATTATTTTACTCTCCCAGCAGACATGTAGATGTGGCACATAAAATGATGCATGCAAAATGATCATTTGCCATTAGTTTTCCCAATAATGATCAAGTAGTTATCCCAGGACTGTTTATGGTTAGAACTGCCATACTGTAATTGTCCCCTAATGGGCTGCCTCCCCTGCATCGTTTGTATTCCTACTCCCTACAGTTCTTTCTGCATAGAACCATCTTTTAGACATAAATCAGATGCTGCTACTTCTCTGCTTGTAATTCTCCATTGGCTTCCCATCACATAAGAAAAACATCTAGTTTTTACATGGGTTTAAGGCCCTTTGTGAACTGGCCCCTACCTACCTCACCACCTGCCCCCTGCTCTGCCCCAGCCACACCAGAGCAGTTACTTAAACATTCCAACTCTTTCTTGCCTTGAGAATTTGGCACTACCTGTTTGCTGGCCTGGACTGCTCTTCCCCAGTCCTCATGGGACTGATTTTTTCTTGTCCTTCATATCTTAGCTTTAATGTCACCTCTGCAGAAAGGCCACTCAGTCACTATCATCTGAAGCTGCATGAATTAGCTGCATGGTACATATTACTATATATTTTACTGCTTCTTTATTTATTGTTTGTCTTTCTCTCCTACAATGTAAACTCTATGAAACAGAGATTTTTGTCTCTTCACTGCTGTATCACCATTCCTAGTACAGTGTCTGCCACATATTAGGTGCTCAATAAATGTGTGTTGAATGAACGAATGAATGTTTCTCTGTACCTTTTACTTTCAAATTAATTTCCTTAACTATTTTATTTCTCAGTGACTACTTAGTATTTAGTGGGTATTCAGCAGTTCAATTTTTTAAATTTGGTTTGATTTATTGACTTCAGTTTGACACAGTAAGTACAGAACATTGCTGCTCTATTCTGTAGTTTCTTAAGTGACAGGATCAGCAGTGCCTGCAATGTTGCCTAAGCAGCCAAGCCCCAAACCTGCTTGTTCTCCTGTGCCATGACTCCCATCCACTGCCCCAATTAATGGCATTAAAAGAAAAAAATTGTTTACATAACAGAAAGTCAGTGTTTTGGGTTAGGAACCAGTTTTGTAACAAACAGCTTAGGCAGCTCCACCTCCAGGCCCATGGAGCCTCCCGTATGGAGATGGTAAGCTGCCCCTTTCACCGGTGGCAAAGGACCAGCACCTCTGCTGGGCACTCATGCTGTGAGGCCAAGTCCTGGACTTTTCCTCAAGGACAGGGAGCTCCTTCCCGGGTGTTGGTGCCGTCACTCCTTCCAGCCTGCCCAGCGACAGCCTGGTAAACACAATGCCCTGTCACACACACCCAGAGAAATGAAACTGACTAAAAGCTGGCCATAGGTAAGGAATTAAATAAAATAATAATAATTCTGCAATATTAAAAAGATGAATCTGGACAGGGAATCCAAAAAGCAAGCATATGATTATAAAAATGAAACAGTGTGGGTCTACTTAGACTACCTTCCTCAGAATGATCGACAGTTTAACTGGGCTCTCACAGAATAAATAATATGTGTCACTCCTAAAGGGACATATTACCTGCCTATGCCATGAAGCGTCTTTATACTTAGCACTGTGTAATTATTAATTAGCGCAAACAGAAGCCCTTGAGTAGGTATCATTATCTCTGCTTTGCAAACAAGGAAAAAGCGAGGGTGTTGGTGCCCAGACTCCAAGCCGTGTGCTGCTGGGCTCAATAAAGAACCCTGGAATTCCTGACTCTCTGCCTGGACTTGGATTTCCTGCACTGTTGAATCATTAGGTTATATTATTGACATGGCCAAATGCAAATGACCCAAATACATGTTTGGGTTCTTCCGGCAGTATTTCAGTCCCACCCCTGTGGTTTTCTACATGAAAGGAGACTGCTCTTTGCTTGGCAGGGTTGGAGGCTGGACAAGAGGGACTAGACAGAAAGGGGGAGCGTGGCATGGTAAAATAGCAGGGAGATACATCACATGATTTCTAGTCTTTAGACGGAAGTTACCCGACCTTAGCTTTCTGAGGCTGTCTCTTAAGTCTGAAGGATATGTGAGTCTTCAAGGAGCAGGACTGAACTTGCAATTTGGCCTCCCCTTATAGAATGTTTCCAGTAAATCTAAAAGCAAAATTCAGACTAATCCTGTCCTTAAAGGAAGTATTCTAGCACCAGGAATGGCAGGACAAAGAGCTCTGAAAACAAAGAGAAGTCCCATCAACGTGTAGGTCTTCTTTACTATTCACATTTCCACAAGATTATATCTATTTTAGTCTTTACTATAATTGTTCAAACCAACCCAGAAGCCTTTCTGCACCAGATGGGTAAAGAAGTACCTAGGGGTTAATTTCTGGAACACCATACCCCAAGAAGAGTCTTCCAAAAGAGTGTTTGACACAATCTCTTAATGCAGGTTACTCTTTCCAGGAGTCTGTGCGCTAACAGCCAGGTGACAAGCCAGGTGTGGGTGGGAGTGAGGAGGCGGCCTCTGGCTACTTCCATTCTCCTGGCCTCCCCACCTGCCAAAGCATGTTAAAGCCCTATTAAGCACTCTTTCTGCCAGACACTCATAAAAGAAAAGGAGTCCTATTTATTTGCATGTCATTGACAAAAATGATAGAATAAACAGACATAGACAATGGGATAGACAAAAAAGGTAGACTGTTTTGCCCCCTGTCTCTTATCTTTGGTCTGATTTAGGGAGAGAAGTTTAACAGTAATTCTCAAAACATTTATTTTCAACGGAGGGGGCTGACCAGTAAAACGTTCACTGATTCAGGATATTTTTAAGCAAAACATTTACTCTCTGAACACTAGGCATATCAGTAGGTCTTTAGCTTCTCTTTTGCAAGGAAAGAAAAGATTGCAATATTCTATGAAAAATTTTGCAAATGTAAGCTGATACCTGCTTTATTCTTTTAATGAGATGTAGAATTTGAAAAAAAGATCTTTTAAGTAGTATTTTTTCTTCAAAGATTAATTAGAGTGGGGATTGATTTTGTTGAATTATTTTTAAGTTAAATCAGAGAGTCTCATGAACACTAAGTGTATGTTTCTGTGGAAATATAAATCACTTAAAAATATTTTGGAGGACTGGATGTCTACAGTTGAATTGCAATACTTTGTTGTCTGGAACTTTGGAAAGTGAGTTGTTTAGGCAACTGAGTTTTATAGATGAATTAATGTCTCCCTTGTAGGGAAGAAACTTTAAAAATGTTACTGCTTTGAGTTAAAAAAAGCTATCTAAATACATGTTTATTTATTTTCTATTTTTTAAAAATAGAATATGCTAAACATTATTTAGCTTCTTCTTGATGAAGCATGATTATTATTGATTACAGCTTTTTTATGGACATACAGTTATGTTCTCAGAGCTCATTAAAGTATATATGTTCTATCTGCTATTACAGTAAATTATCACTTCTGTGTCATTCTTAATAGTTTTTTTCTAGAAGTTTCCTCCTTGTTACCTGCCCTTTTATTTTTTTTACTTTTTCACTGTATGCTTTCAAAAAATCTTTAAAAATTTTTAGTGTTTCAGTTAGCTCTATGTTTGGAAGCCAGCTAACAATGTTTGTTCAAATGCATAAAGGAGGAGTAATGGGCTTGAAATGAGTCCAAAGGTATCCTCTCTAACCCTGATTGTCTGATGTTTAAAATATTTTTAACATATGCATAAAATAATAGCATAATGCACAAAAGTAGAGAAAATATAGTGGTGGACCACCACACCATCCCTCTTCACACTTATATGTCATTCTATTTCAACAATTACCAACTTCTGTGCAGTCATGTTTCCTCTATTCATCCTCTGCTCTTTCATTTTTTAGCTGGATTAAAAGCCAGTCTCAACTTCAGTATGAGCTCATGTTTAGCTTAATAGAGATACAGATGACTACATACAGAAATATTCAGACATATTTGTGTACACACCACATAGTTATATGACCCTGCTTTATCAGTTGAGGAGAATGTAGAAGCAATGACACCCCAGTAGGAATGAGGATACCTAGAAACCGGACCTTGGTTTCCAGTATCATTCTCCTATAAAATGAACCAGGGCTATTTGGAAAATGGCTGCTTATAGGACTGGAGGGCAAAATGTACAAGATGTGCCTGGAGTGTCTTGTAGTGCCATATAGAAAAAATGCGAAACATGCAAAAAACGCAATGAGGGAGATACGCCAAAGGACTTGGGAGCTAACTGAAATAGCTCCCAATAGCCAAAACTGGAACAATTTGAGCAAAAATGTAAATAAAGAAGCATGTATAAAATAAATATCCTTGAGTCCACATCAATAGAAATAGATGATTGAATAGACAGATGAACAGAGAAACAAATCTCCTATGCAGAAGAATTCCGAATAATTTATATAGATACTGCACCCTTAAGGAGAGAGAAGCACAACACCCCCACTCCTTCAGTGTGAGCTCTACATAATGACTTTCTTCCAAAAAGTACAGATGGGAAAAGGATAAAAGGATAACTTTACAGTGGAGATATTTGACAAACACCACCAAGGTCAACATCAACACCCATAAATCATGTTGATAGTGTGTAGCCTTGACATAATAATAGAATGTCATGAATACATGTTGGCTTCTGTGCTCTTCTTCCCTAAAACCCATAATCCCTGTCAAATCATGAGAACACAAGACAAATTTCAATATAGACTCATCTTACAAAATATCTGATCTGTACTTCTCAAAACTGTCAAGGTCATCCAACTGGTGAAAGTCTAAGAAATGCTCACAGCCAAGAGGAGTCTAAGGAGGCATGAAACTAAATGCCATATAGTATCCTGGAGGGATCCTGGAACAAAGGAGGAGTATTAGTTAATCTGAAGCTGAATAAAATATGCACTTCAGTTAATGATAATGTATCAATATTCATTCATTCATTGTAATGTAAGGTGTTAAATAATAAGAAAAACTGAATGTGGCATGTATGGAAAATTTCTTTACTATCATCTCAATTTTTCTGTAAATCTAAAACTTTTCTAAAATATAAAGTCTACTAAACTAAAAAAAGTAAATCCCAGGCATATCATTTTTTTTCCATAAAAATACCGCTATGCATAGCTAATAAACTAAAAAAAAAAAGAAGAAACTCAGACTACTATTATCACACTAAATAAATCATTGATAACTACTTAATTTTATCAGATATCCTGTATTCTAATTTCTTTGAGTATCTCAAGTGTATTTTTACAGTTGGTGTATTGGAATTGGGATTAAAACCAAATCCACACATTTGGTTAGTATGTCTCGTAAGCCTCTTTTAATCTGTAAGTTCCTATTCCTCTTATTTTTCTTGCCATTTATTTGTTGAAGAAATTAAGTCACTTTTCTGTAGAATTTTCCGCTTTCTGACTTTGTTTGGTTCTATCTTCACGGTGACACTTAACACTTTCCTCTATCCTCAGTAAAACCAGCAATTAAAAACCTGGTTTGATCTTGATTAGATTATTTTGGCAAAAATATTTCACAAGGTGGTGCTTTATACATATTTACATTTTATACTGTTGCCCACATCACACGTTGGATATGGTCTCTCACTTCTATGATGTAAAGATTGATGTTCCCATCTTGACCCATCTCTATAAAGCCTTTCACCTGTGTTAGCAGCCTGGCTACCTATTGCCTGGAACTCATTTCATTTATGGCCTGGGATTCTTCTGTTAGAACAACTTTCCCACATAAACTACTTTGTTTCTCTAAAAATAGCTCATAACAGAGACAGGATATATGCTTGATTTCCCCCCTTTATTCAACAGTTTTCAAAATAATGATTTGATACTTTAGAAACTTCTAAATGTGACTGACCAGTTTCATATTTGTCGTCTCTGCTGTGATTGGAATGATGTGAAAATTATGTTAAGAGAAAATGAAAAATGAAAAGCATTGACTTATTAGGCTTATATCACAGTGATAGACTCTGTATCTTTAGAATTTTATATAAAACTGTTAAGAAAGTCATTCAGGGAAGGGAAGTACCAGGAAAAGAATTACATATCCAGCAAGAGTGCCCATCACTGGAAGATTTAAGGTACAAGTATGAGAGAAGGAAGAAAGCTGAAAGAGAGGATCAGATAATAGATGCAGCAGCAGTAAATTTTTAAAAACAGGGGAAAACAGGAAAAAGAAAGAGAGGGACATACATACAGTGGAGAGAACGTCATAAACAGCGTCTCTGCTCCAGGAATGTTGTTAATTGCTGACCTACACAACCTCTGTCATGCTATCCCTTTCTTGAATTCCTTATTTTCTCTGAATTCTAACTAAAAATTATCAGAATAAGATTGAGTCCTTTTTCTTGACTTTTTTTCTTTCACTTTTGTGGTACGTCAGATGATTTTTCTGGACATGTAACTTTAAAACTCATGTTGCTTTGTTGTCATCTTCTGCACCAAACAGGAAACAGGCTTCTCCTACATAAACTGAGATAAACACACATTTACTTATTCACTAAGGAGTCAAATTCGTGAGGAGTTTACATATGATTATATCTGTTTAAGAAGAGCACTGCTTACTTAGAGAAGATGGAAGATGTGATTACATTTGTCAAATTAACCATGACTCAGAAGCTAACTTGAAGAAGGATTGAAAATTTGAAAGAAAAAACCACACAAAACAAAAAGACAAAAGAAACTGTCTTGCTGTTCATTAAGTAATAAAAGCAATATATTTGTTGTCGTTTTTAAAAAATATACATTCTGATATTGTTGGTTTTGATGTTACACCTTTCCAATGTGTTTTTTTAATAGTTTATTTTTTATTGTATTTTTCCATTACCACCATTTATCCACCTTATAGCCTCTTCCATCTCCCCCCAACCCCACAATCATCACACTGTTGTCCATGTCCATGAGTCCTTTTCCATTTTGCTCACTCCCTCCACCCCCTAAACCACCCCCGGAGCTGTCAGCCTCCTCTTTACTTAAGAGTCTCTCTCTTTTTCACTTATTAGTTCAGTTCGTTCATTAGAGTCTACCTATGAGTGAAATCATAGGGTATTTGTCTTTCTCTGACTGGCTTATTTCACTCAGCATCATGTTTTCCAGGTCCACCCATACTGTCACAAAGGGTAAAATTTTCTTCTTTTTTATGGCTAAGTAGAATTCCATTGTGTAAATGTCCCATAGTTGTTTTATCCACTCATCTAGTGATGGACACTTTGGCTGTTTCCATATCTTGGCCTTTGTAAATAATGCTGCAATGAACATAGGGGTGCTTATGTTCTGTCAATTTGGTGTTTTGGTTTTCTTTATCACTGAGTTATAAAGCAGTTCCATTTTTATTTTATTTTTTTTGAGGTAACTCCATACTGCTTTCTACAGTGACTGCACCAATCAGCATTCCCACCAACAGTGCATAAGGGTTCCCCTTTCTCCACATCCTCACCAGCACTTGTTCGTTGATTTATTAATGATAGCCATTTGGATAGGTCCTAGGTCACATCTCATTGTGGTTTTAATTTGCATTTCTCTGATGATTAGTGACACTGAGCATCTTTTCATATGTCAATTGGCCATCTGTATGTCCTCTTTGGAAAAGTGTCTATTCAGGTCTTTGCCCATTTTTAAATTGGATTGTTTGTTTTTTTGGTGTTGAGTTTTATAAGTTCTTCTTTTTTTCTTAAAAGATTTTATTTATTTATTTTTAGGCAGAGGGGATGGCAGGGAGAAAGAGAGGGAGAGAAACATCAGTGTGTGATTGCCTCTTGTGCACCTCCTACTGGGGACCTGGCCCACAACCCAGGCATGTGCCCTGACTGAGGATCAAACCAGCAACCCTTTGGTTTGCAGGCCAGGGCTCAATCTACTGAGCCATACAAGCCAGGGCTATGACTGTATTTCTATCCATCTCTCCCTTTATATCCATCAAGATTTGCTTCACATATTTAGGTGTTCCTATGTTGGGTGTGTAAATGTTTACTAGGCTTATATACTCTTGTTGCATTGTTCCCTTTATCATTATGTGGTGTCCTTTGTCTCTTACTATAGCCTTGGTTTTGAAGTTTATTTTGTCAGAAGTATTGCTACCCTGGCTTTTTTTCCCTTTCCATTTATGTTGAATGTCTTTTTCCATCCTTTTACTTTTAGTCTGTGTGTATCTTTTGTTCTTAGGTGGGTCTCTTGAAGAGAGCATATATACGGGTTTTGTTCACTTATCCATTCAGCTACCCTATGTCTTTTTATTAAAGCATTTAAAACATTTACTTTTAAAGTGCTTATTGAAAAATAAATATATTTATTGCCATTTTATTTTTAACAACAACAACTTCTTCTTCTTCTTCTTCTTCTTCTTCTTCTTCTTCTTCTTCTTCTTCTTCTTCTTCTCCCTCCTCCTCCCCCTCCTCCTCCTCATCCTTCTTCTTCAACAAACCCTTTAGTATTTGTTGCAATATTGGTTTGGTGGTAACAAACTCCTTTAGTTTTTTCTTGTCTGGGAAGCTCTTTATTTTTCCTTCAGTTTTAAATAATAGACTTGCTAAGTAAAGTAGCCTTGCTTGTAGGTCCTTGATTTTCATCACTTTGAATATTTCGTGCCAGTCCCTTCTGGCCTGAACATTTTCTGTTGAGAAAGCAAATGACTGTCTAATTGGAGCTCCCTTGTAGGTAACTAACTGATTTCCTCTTGTGGCTTTTAAGATTCTTTCCTTGTCTTTAGGCTTTGTGATTTTAATTATGATGTGTTTTGGTGTGGATCTCTTTCAGTCCATGTTGTTTGGGACTCTGCACTTTCTGGAGTTGTGTGTCTTTTTTTTTTCCACCGGACTGGGGAAATTTTCAGTGTCCCCACCACTGAATATTGGTGGGGACACTGAAAATGTCCATAGGCTTATATCACAGTGATGGTGATTTATGGATCTGGGAAAGATTTCTTCAAATAGGTTCTCGATCTTTTGCTCTCTCTCTTCTTTTGGTAGCCCTATGATGCAGGTGTTGCAATGTTTCATGTTGTCCCAAAGGTCCCTCAAACTATCATTAAAAATTTTTTTTTGCTGCTCTCATTGGGTGATTTTTTCTACCTTGTCTTCCAAATCACTGATTTTATTCTCTGCTTCATATAACCAACTGTTTATTCCTTCCAGCCTATTATTTATTTCAGATATTGCCTTCTTTTTATTACTGGTTCTTTTTTATTGTTCCTATATCTTTTTTCATACTGTTGAGCATCCTTATAATCATTACTTTGAACTCCATATCTGATAAATTGCTTGCCTCCATTTTATTTAGCTCTTCTTCTGGAGAACTCTCTTGTTCTTTCATTTGGGACTATTTCTTTGTCTTCCCATTTTGGCTGCCTCTTAGTGTTTGTTTCTATGTATTAGGTAGGTCTGCAAAAACTCTGGTGAAGACCTATGTCAGACGCTGCCTGTGACTGGCCCTGGGCAACCTGTTTAGAGCTCTCAGTGATCCACAGCTTGTGGCTCCTTCTGTTGGGTGCTTTTATGTGCAGAAAGAATGGGGCTGGCTTTTTACCAGCACCAGTGCCTGGAGGAGAGTCAGCTAAAGTGTCAAAGCTCCTAGTTATCCACCTCCACTTGCAGGCTATCTGTTAGGCTAAATCACTGAAAGAGCCTCCAGTTGTCTCAGCAGGGATAAAGCTCAACAGGATGGGGCAAGGATTCCTGTGGGTGGAGCTATTGCTTTCCCCCAGGCTGATGTCATATGGTGGGGAGTATGCTGCCTAAGAAAGATGGTTACTGCAGTATGGGCAATGACTGAGCAGAGAGATCCTGGTGGCTGACCCTTCAGCTCTCTCCTCTGATCCACTAACCCCTGACTCTCCTCATGAGGTTCTCATTCACCCTATCGTCCCACTGCCAGAGCTCAGGGTAGGTGGTTGCAAATGCGGTTTTGTGTATTGGTCCTTTAGGAGGGTGTCTGTGTCTCTAGCCATCTCTCCCTGTTGGACAGAAACCCTGATGCTTTTCACGGCCATGTGTTATATGGGCACATTTCCCAGGTCTGGTATTCCAGGTAAGGAGCCTGGCTTGGGGTTTAGACCTCACACTTCTCTGTGGGAACCCCCTAGCCACTGAATTATACCTCCAGAACTTAAGCTGCTGCCTGTGCAAGCCCAGACAGCCCTCTTGTGCCTCCATACTTCCTTACCAGTCTCAATGTGGTGATGTGGTTTCTTCCATAAGTCCTTGGTTTTAAGGTTTCTCTCCAGCTAGTTATTCAGGATGATTTTTCTATAATTTAGTTGTAATTCCAGTTTGGTCCTGGGAAGAGGTTAGCATCGCTTCCACCTACTCTGCTGCCATCTTGCATCTTTGCCAATGTGTTTTTAATATAAACCATCTTGCTGGTAAAATATTGATGTGTTACCAGGAATATTATAGTGTGTAGTAACATGAAAATTTTTATAATTGTACTACATGTTTTTCTTTTATGTGCTTTTACATTTAAAAAGATGAAACTCCTTTTAACAATTTAACTGATTTTTTTCAAGTCATAAAGGTTTTACTTTTTATTTGTTATTTTGAATGCAGCTAAAAATTCTGATTGAATTTATTTAAGAAGTTAAAAAAAAGTGTAGATTCAGTGAGTCCCTAGTCCTGGGCAAGAGTGACCCCATTTAAAAAGAACCCCTTCTTTGTCCCTCTGAGGGCAGGTTCTGCTCCCAGGGTGGATATCCCCAAGCTTGTGAGGTGGCAGGGAGTGTGTTCTGAATTGAATATGCAAGCTTAGAACTCTACTTGCAGACATGGAAAGCCACTGGTAGTGCCGAAAGGAGATGGGGAGGGAAGAGAAAGAGGCAAATCTGAGGTCATCTTGAAGTATATTTTTCAAGTCAAGAAGTGAAAATGTACTTTAATAGTTTATCAGCTTGAGTTATATCTTTGAAATATTTAAACACATGATATGTGAGACTCCATTAATATTCTTGTTCTTATATTTTTGTTCCCCTTTAACCATCAATGTTGTGGCAAACTTGGGTCAATTTTTAAAACAAAACAAAAAGAGATTGAATTTATCTGTTCTTATTTTCTTAATTATCTCAGCCTATTAATAAACACTTTAACAGGTTATCTTTGAATTTAACCATGAATTATACGTAAAAGGCTCTACCTAAAGATACTATTCATAGCTTTTAGATTCTTAGAATAAAATCACCCCAAATATTTTCACTGTTAACTCTTCAAGAAGAATATTGGCAAAAAGGGAAGATAATGGAAAGGCAATTAAATAATTAGCTAATAACATTAACTTAGTTTTTTATGTGTTTAAGGCACATAGGAAATGTTTTTAGTGTAAATAATGTTCCTTGCTCTAAAGGAGCTTATGAAATGGATGAGAAGGCAAGAGAAATGTACATAGAAAAATTAAAGTGAAACAGAACAGCAAATATGAAATCAGTGTTACTGTGTAGGCACAAAAAGGCAAATGTGCTTGAAGGATTTTATATAAACAGACTTTCAGTCTGTTTAGGGCTTTGAAATTTTGGGCTTTATCATGGAGTCAATGCATAGTTGCTGAAGGTTTCTGAGATAAGATAATAGGATAAAGTCTGTGATTTGGAAGGAACACATGGTTATGTTCAGGTGTTCTGGCAGAAGGAACCAGGATCAGGCAGACTGCAGAGGTCTTGAGCTCATGGACCAGACATGAGGCTGAGGAGCTAATATTTTGAAAGAGACATATTTTCTCTTTCACAAAGCTTACACTTTCTATGGTTTTCAGAGACATCCCGATTTCCATGGAGAAGAAATGATTGATGGTGAAATAGAGTAGAATGCTAGGAAATAAGTACCCATGTAAGTAGGATGAAAGGTAATATACCTTTTTCACTTGCCGCAGTCCTATTTCATCTCCTCCTAGCATTTTATGATGTTTACCTGTCTGCTTCTCTGAATGAAGAAATGGTAAACACTACCTAACTCATATTTCAAGTAGATCAGGTATAATTCCAAAATTCAACCAGTGGAATATAATGATATTAAACTTGTCTGCACAGAGCATAGGGAAGTGTCTTCCACCCCAGGCAATGAAAACATGCTACTCTTTGCTGTAAAACGTCACACAGGGCAGGGCAGGCAGCGTGGTAAAGTGGAAAAGGGCATTGGAACCTGGGAGGTCTGTGAGCTGGTTCTCATGACAGTCCTTCCACTGAATGGTTCTAGGACCTGGGACAACTCACATGTCCTTGGACAGCCTCATTTAAGGAGCTTAAATTCTATGAACTCCAAGGCCACTTTCAGCTCTAACGTTCTGTAACTATGTGGGTTAGATCGAACACCAAAAGAGCACTTCATAAAATGGATTTCAAATACACTTTGAGTCAGACTCCCTGGTTGAGTTTCCTGCTGGCTATGACAGCACCGAATGATCTGGCTATGGATTTATCTATGATTAATATTTGTGGGAAACTTAAGGAGGGGATTTTTTTAAATGCTGATCACGAATTAAGATTATTAGGTCATTCTGTATGTGAAATTACATTTTCCCACATCTGTAAATCACCATTAAAAATGAATTAGCTTGTAGATGGGGTTTAATAGATAACATTCCTTCTGTGAATTTTTTAGGGACTGTCCACGAGAGACATGAAGTGAGGTTAATTTTCTATGTAGAACAACAAGCACTTTTGAAAACACTGAGAGATAGTGTGGTGATTGGGTAAAAGCGTGCATTCTGGAGTCTCATTAACTTAGGTTCAAATCCAAGTTCTGCCACTTGATAGCTGTATGAACTCAGGCTAAACATTTCTGTGCTTCAATTAACTCATCTGCCTCATCAGGTTATAGGGATTAAGGGAGTTGATTACATATTAAGCACTCAGAATACCACCCCCACAAGTAAATTAGTAAAATTTACTATCCTTGACAAAGTGTTATTATTATTGGACAAGGCAACACTCTGGCATGTAGAGCTGGGGCATGACCATGTGGACCAACACATCTTCTTCAGTTCAGCCACTTTTGAAACGGTTTTTGGAATTTCTCCAAAAGCCGAAGAAAATGACATCGTTCCGATCATTGTTTCAGCGTACTTGTATTTTACTAAACATGAATATATTTTGTCTGGATGGGGCACATGCTTTCCTTCAAGATGGAATGTTCTGAGTGAACTGAAGTCCAGGAAGGAAAGGGTTTAGAGGCAGAAGTGAATGAAGGAAGTGGATCTTAGGTTCACTTTGTGTTTTCAGTAGATGGTGAATATTCTTTGAAATGGTGTTTACTGAAGGAACATTCTGATGTAGTTCGAGGAACTAAAATGTCAAGTTCAACTGAAGCAGTGAGTCATGGTTTCTAAGTTAGTCCTATTGAGGCTTTATTTTAGATAAAAAATTGAGATTGGTCTTCAACTAATAGTTACTGAATTACCTCAGAGTATCTCAAGTTAAGCTTTATTTGAGTTTTAGAAAACTAGCAAAGCATCCTTAATCTCAGACATCCCTGGAGATCAGAGGTATGACCCAATAACCAGCAAAGTAAAAAAGAGGGAGTGACGTGGCCATCGGGTCTTTTGTCACCCCACTCTTCCTTCAGACTCTTGCCCTTCTGGCAGATGTTTTTCTGCCAGGGTTTTCTGATGTCTCTCTGTTCCTCAACTGAGAAAGATCGATTTTTTATGGGGCTCATCAGAAGAGGGCATGTAAGTTTTAGATCTCAAGCCATGAAAAAGGTCATTCATTTTCTCTTCATTTGATCCAGGGTGGAGCAAGGGACCCTTTGAAAGGGGTGTACCGCGGCCCCAGTTCCCTCCCCTTAGGGCAGGGGAAACTCTGCAGCGTGGCCGTCTGTCCCTACACAAAGGGGGAGGGCCCTGCCGTTCTTTCTGGCCGGGAGCCCGACAGCAGCACCCGTGCCAGGACTGTGCCCTGAGCCGGGAGGTAGCTGTCTGCCATGTGAGACACCCTGTGGAGGGACATCGATGGTCCCCACTTCTGCTCCCTGAGGTTGACAAGGTCCCAGGCTACCCCCTCACATGCTGCCATCTGGATTAGACCTGCGCACCATGATAGAGCACCCGAATAATAAGGGCACACAAAAATGAGGAAGAAAATAATGAGTGGGTATACATTTTCTTGGATGTCAAGAAAATCAGATCTATCTTATCTCTTCTTCTACACCTTAATTCCAGTTGTTTGTAACCCAATAAAGCCAGTTAAGCTGTGCTTTTGGCCGAGGCCTATGATAGTCTATAAACTGGGCACACTCCGAATTCTACAATTTTGTGCTGAAAGTAATTGTCACGTGGGGCAACGCCAGAAGGTTTGGGCTGTGCTTCTCCTGTGTCTGTTAAGGACAGATGCCATTTGGCAGAGTACAAACCAGGGGAAAGTGTCCCCATAGCAAACGTATTTTCTGCCCGAACATACCATTTCTGTAGAACACATGTAAGTTCCACACGCCTCCTACTTTGAATACTGATGACAGCTCTACTTTTGAATCATGCCTTTCCCAGCTTATTGTTAAGAGAGGCTTTTTCTAATCAGCATGCACCTCAAATTAGACATAAACACAAGCCAAGTGAAACCTTGCTTAGATAAAGTTGATGCTCAGTAAATGTTTGAATGAATGAATGATACAACTCTTGTGGGCCTTCACATCAAGGGCATATACTTTAATCAAATATCATTTCCACCAATTAAACATGCATATCCTTCATGATGTCTTACACAGAGTCTGTGATTTCGTGTTCATTCTCTTCCTTGCATTTTCAAAGAGCAAAGGGGCAGCATATGAGGAGCCATAACATGTACAAATACTTTCTCTCCCTATAATCTAGAAGGTATTTCTATTATCATTTGTGCATTTCTCATGTCCAGGTCATCCCCTCAAGCTGGCGCCCCCACCCAGGCCGACTTTCTGTATTTTGAGGATGGTTCCTTACATGAGTGGCATCACTTGGAATGGGTGGAATTCAATATGTGAAAGCAGAAATCAACCTTATTGTTTGCCATCCCTCACCCTTCAAACACATGCTATGGACCATTTATTTTCCATCCCCTAGACTTATCACAAACTCTTAGAAAGTAAAAAGCTTTATTTCAGGGATTAAAATGTCTAGTTGAATGTAATAATTAAAACTTTAAATTTCATTCAAGTAAACTTTTCCCCACTTGCCCAGGCTGGGTGGGTTTTAGGTGGGCGGCCTGCAGTGAGGAAGGGGTACAGTCACCTTCGGTTCTATTCCTCCCTGCTCCACAGTTTTGCTCTTTTGCCCTTCAGTCCCAGCTCATGCAACTCATTTGTTTTGTGGGTTAGGCCCAGGAGGAATGGAGATTGGCAGGGGGAGGCATGAAGGGGGGGAGGACATGTGTTTGTGTTGAAGGTGTTGCCTGTGGTAAGTGGATATTTATAGCTGCTTCTCTGCAGGGGTTCGTGTGGTTTTCTCTAGGGATACTGTGTTGGACAAAAATCTCCTTGTAATTTCCAGGATGGCCAGTGCCTTGGGCTGACTGTTCATAACTTTACCCTTAGCCCTTAGCATTGAGTTCACCCACACTGACCCTACTAGAGTCCCATTGTCCCTGCTCTGCCACCGCCCCCTTCTCAGCCAGGGTCTTTTAAGACTGCTCCAGGCTGGCTCTCTCCAGCTGGGTCCACGTCTGTTTCATGGTTTTCTCACCCATTCTCTGGCCCTCACCATCACTTGAAGTACCAATGCCTTCCTTGTTCTCTTTGCCTTAGTCCAATAATCTCAGTCCTTGCCTTTAGATGTCTCAAGCATGAGTGAGAAACATGTCCTCTGTGCCACCTGACCTTCTAGGGACACACATGAACCTCTCCATTTGTCCCCCTAAATAAATGCCCCTCACTAAGCATGAGAAAGGGGAAGACCCTGTGCTCTTTCTTCCATGGGGGAAGTGAGAGTGAGGAAGAAAAACCCCACTTCCAGCTGCTTTTTCCAAATGATATCTCTTTCACAGCCTTTTCACTTCAAAGTTTCTTACATGAGCCTTGAGACCCTGCCCGGAAAGTCCTTGCATAGGTGGTCTGGCACCTCGCTTCAGAATGTGCAGGGATTTGGTGCCTACGGGTTTTTGCTCAGATGTTCAGGCAAAGCTGAAACTGAGCAGAAAGCATTCCATTTTAATATCTTATCACATATGTGTATACAGAGATATTTTTATAATCCCTGCTCATTACCTTCTACTGTGTTGATTAGGAGGAACTATATAAAACAATAACAGCACATTCTTACATAGCATAGCATTTACTACATGCCAGGCGCTGTTCTAATTGTCATTGTTTAGTCCTTAAAAACTTTTTTTAGCAGTATTCACATTTTTATTGAAAGGCATGAGACATATTTGGTCAGTGTTATTTTCATTTACAAATGGAAGACTTGAGAAGCATGAAGACCTGTATTTGACTTTTTATAAAGATTATCTGCCATCAAGTGACTCATATGCAGGCTTCTGCAGGTCTGGAATTCTCTTCCCACTGCATAGGGGTATGCAGTGGGAATCCCAGTCAATGATAACATTTAAAAAAAAAAAAAAAACAATCAGCACAGTCAAGTTTCTTAGCCTTAAGGACTTCTGGATTTTGGATTTTATCTTGGGAGGAGGTTAGAATCCTCCGAAGGGCTGGGCTCTCGAATATTCTTCCAGTCCTTAAAAGTGGAGTCCTTCTTTTTCACATACTCTGATTCCAATGATAATTTATTCATTTGCAGCTTTCCCCCAGTTTAGGGTCAATTAGATTGCCAGTTTACTATACAGGGATATAACTTCGGAACAGCCAGATGGAAAAGATGCACAGGGCAAGGTTTGGGGGAGAGCGTAACGCTTCCATGAGGTCTATATTGTCCCCGCACCACCACTTGTTTACCAACCCAGAAGCTCTATTTAATCCTTATCACAACCCTATGAGGCAGATATAATTATTATTCCTATCTTTCTATGTGAGAACACTGAAGAATAAGGGTCTCTCACCTTGCCCAAGGTCCCTCACTAGTAAGTGTCAGAGGTGGGATTTGAACTGGTGTAGCAAAGCCTCACATGTGTTCCTGGCCACTATATATGTTGCCTCATAGGCTATGGTAGGGGGAGGGGCATCCTCTCAGGAGTCAGGCAAACCTGGAATGAACTCTAGCCAGCTCTACCTGCCATGTGACTTCGGCAAAGTTACACTTAGCACTAGTTTATTCCCCTGGAAAATGAGGAAAATGCACTTGGGCTTTTGTATTCATGTCACATACATCCAGTGGCATTTGGCCCTGTCTGTTCCTTCTCTACACTCCTCCCTCCACAATGCTAGCTAGAGACAGAGTCTCTTTACTTCCAATTCCGGATCCTGTAAAATCTGTCCATCATGAAGACATTAAGCCCTGCTCTAGCTTAGCAAGCAAGCTGAGGCAGCGTTTCTGCTCTATTTAATGGGTGGTCCTCTCTTTAAAGGAGGTAGGGAAGGTATGCAATGATATTTCTGTATCCCTGATCAAATGCAGGCCTTCATTGAAGTTTCTCAGTTGTACATTCTTTTTCAAAGCAGTCCTGATGCATTTGCACGAGCAGAAGAGTCTTGGGGAAGCATTCCAGCAGGATATGAGTAGTCCCGCTGCAGCCTGGCTATAAGCAGGACTGTACACAAAGACTCCACGTGGTACCTGGGACCCAGACGTAGGGGTTACTGTGGTGCATTAAGTGGAGACAAACCTACATTTGCACCCTTCATCGTCCTTACCACATAAAAGTGGTGCCACGAGTTATACGTCACTTAGTAACTTTGCGAGAAAGGTTAATTAATTTAGTCTTGCTGAGCCTCACTTTTCTAATTTCTAAAATGATACAGTAATATTTACCTCTTAGGATGGTTGTTGGGATCAAATATAATCAGGACTTCTTAGAAATTAAGACAGGCCTAGGTCACTTCCATTTTAGGAAGTTCTAGTATATTAGAACAACAAAAAAGAACAAATGCCAAAAACAGGCTTGTAAAAATAATGGTATGTTCTAAATGTTTACTTTTAATAAACTAATGTTTTAGCCCCACAAATATACTGCAATATAATTCTGTAATTGATAAGGACTTATACTGAGTATGGATTTATCTTATAGTTTATATCTCATGAGATATAGTTTTATGTGGTACAAAAATTCCTGCTATTGTTTCAGTGTACCTGAGTCTTGAATGTCATTTGGAAACACCGTGCAAGTCTGTACCTGAGCCCCTTCAAGAATGTGAGGCCTGTGCTGAATGCATCCCTCCCCTCCCCTGAGCAGAGCCCTCAGACTCTGCTAAAGCTCCCGGTTCACAGGAGGCACTCATGGGCCTTAGTGCCCATCTTCCCTTCTTTCCATTTCCCTTTCTGCAAAGGCCACTAAAACAACCGTGAAAAAACTCACGGGGTGCTTTAATGTGTTTGATCTCAGCATTGTCCCAGGGCCCCATAACTCTTTTTCTTGCATTTTCAGATTTCTTATTACTTTCATTAACTTCCTTGAGCTGTTGCCATAAGGAGACTAGAAGCAGTCTCACTTCATTACTGTCCACCATCCATTTTTAAAAATTAAGAAATCATGCACAAATCATAAAATACACTCTTTTAAGGTAGCCAATGGCTCGGTAGCTTTTAGTACGTTCCCAAGGTTGCACTACCATCGCCACCATCCAGTTCCGGAACGCTTCCATGACTGCTAACGAAACCCCATACGCCCTCCGCATTCTCTCTTTTTCCCAGCCCGTGGAGACCAGTAACCTACTTTCTGTCTCCGTAGATTTGCCCATTCCGGACATGTGATGTAAATAGAAGCACACAGTATGTGGCCTTTTGTGTCCGGTTTCTTTCATTTTGAATAATGTTTTTCAAGGTTCTTCCATGGGGTAGTTTGTATCAGTACTTCATTCCTTTCCATTGCCAAATAGTATTCCTTTGTTCCTTGGCACGGACGTGCCACATTTAGTTTATCACTCATCAGTCGGTCAGAGTGGGCTGTTTCCACTTTTTGGCTGTTATGAATAGTGCTGCTGTGAGCATTCGTGTGCAAGCTTTGGCGTGGACACACGTTTTTAGTTCTCTTGGACATACACATAAGAGTGAAACTGCTGACTCACATGGTGACTCTCTGTGTAACATTTTGAGAAACTGGCACAGTGTTTTGCAAAGTGGCTGCACGTGTTGAAGTCCCACCAGCAACTTTTAAGTGTCCTAAATTTTTTGTGTCTTTGCCAACACTACTGTCACCATTTTGAGGATAGCCGTCCTCGTGGGTGTGAAATATACTGTATCTTGTGGTTTTGGTTTGCATTTCCCTAAAGACTAATGATGTTAAATATCTGTTTGTGTGCTTGCTGGCCATTTGTATATCTTTTTTGGAGAAATAAGTCCTTTGTCCATTTTTGTATTGGGTTACTTGTAATTTTATTGTTGAATTGTTAGAGTTCTGGATACCAGGCCCTTACCAGATGCATAATTTGCAAATATTTACTCCCAATCTCTGGGTTGTCTTTTCACTTTCTTGACAGTGTTTTCAGAGGCACAAAAGTTTTTACTTTTGGTAAAGTCCAATTTATCTATTTTTTGGTTGCTTGTCCTTTACATGTTATAAGAAACCATTGCCAAATTCAGAGTCACCAAGATTTACACATATGTTTTCTCCTAAGAATTTTACAGTTTTAGCTCTCATATTTAGGTGTTTCCATTTTCAGTTATACTTTGTGCGTAGAATGAGGGAGGGAATCATTGCTCATTTTCTTTTTTACGCTAGAAAATCTGACCTCTCAGTGTTGTGATGTTGGAAAGATCTTGTTGCAGAACTAATCTCCAGGTCTTAAGGGACAAATAAAGCCAAGCTAGGACTGCTTCCTGCTGCCTGCAGTTATCAAGAGGATTTGGTCATTAAAAGATATATGGCTGCTACAAGGGAGGTGAAAGTTTAGCCTAGAAGAAAGAACTCTCCCTTTGACAAACTAAGTTTATGAAGAGAATAATTACAAAACCTTTCCAGCTGGTAATTCTACTCAGCAGCCAATAGAATGAAATCCTGACTCATAGGTCGGTAAGACTCCATCCTGCTCTTAAAGGTGATGAGGCCTCCAACTCCTCCTTTTGCCTAATGTCATTTGCATCTCTTTCAACACAGCAAGAGGTAGAGGTAGAGGCTCAGCTTACTGATGCCCTACAAGGTGCTTTGTCTTTTCTGCTGGAGACCCTCCATTTGGCCTTCTGGGTCACACTCCCAGCCTTCTCCACCCTGCTGTGTCTTGCTTTGGCCTTCTGGCTTTCCGATGGGTCGATGGGTCAGTCGAAGGGTGTCCTAGAAGGAAATCAGAGGGAGGGAGGTGAAGTGGGCACTGATTCTCTGGGTCCCTCGCTGCGAGGTTGCTGTGGGCTGGCGGTGCCGCTCAGCTCCTATCAGTGTCCTCTCAGCTCTGCTTCCCTGCATCTTCCAGTCCTGGCACCTGCTCCCCTGCTTGCCCTTCACATCTGTTTCTTGCCCTGGAGTGCGGCACTACTTTCAGGGGTTCTCTGTGTCCTACACATATGAGACGCTCATCAAATCATCCACTCATCCTGTACTTTCTTACAGGACCCACCTGACATGCCTTCTTCCCGAGTCAGGCACTTGTGTACAGGACAGGCCAGACTTGGAGCCTTTCACTTCAGAACAAATCTGTGAAATGCATTCATTCATTCAGCTAATGTCATTGCAGTTCGTATTATAGGTGTGGGGTGCCTATTATGAGCCAGCTCTTCTAGGCACTGGGTTTTTAGGGTGAATAAGACTGCTGAAGTCCCTGGTCTGGAGGAGCTTATGTTCTAACAGGGAGACCAACATCAAATCAAATAGATACATATTATGTCATTAGCTAGTGATAGGTGCTGGGGCAGGGGAACAGCGCCAGCAGAGGGAGCGGAAGTGGGGCGGGCTTGCTATTTTAGGTAGGATGTGCAGTCCCAGAAAGCCTCTCTGAAGAGGCTTGAATTAACTTGAAGGAGACTCATGTGGCTGTGTGGGCCTCCGTGCGTGCTGCAGAAGGAAGAGCAGCACACACGGAGGCCCTGGGCAGGTGGTAAAGAGACCACGGGCAGGGAGGGAGGGAATGAGGCGGAGATGAGCAGAGAGGTAGGCAGGGGCCAGCTCACGCAGGGGCTGGGGGCCATTGTAAGAGCTTTGAATTTCTTTCTCAACGTAATGGAAGCCATGGGAGGATTTTAAGTGGAAAACACAGTCTGACTTATGGTTTTAAAAGGCTCACCATTCAGTATGGCCAGGGCAAAAGGGTCCCTAGATAGCACCATCAAATGACAAAAATAACAGTTTAGTAACCAGTGTGGCGTCCTTTATTCAAAGGAAAACAATTCACAGATTGGAGGAGTACAAGCCCCACCATCAGTAGAGCACTCTTCCCCGGGGATTTTGGGCACAAGTGAGTTTTCCAGAGTGTTGGAAGAGGCAATGTGGAACGAAGGCAGGATTGGCTAGGAGGTTGGGGATTTCCTGAGAAGCCTAGCAGGTCCTGTTTTCTAGAGTAAGGTAAGCCAGCTACAGCTGAATTGGAGGGTTGTGACTGGTATGTGTTAGGTTTCCCATAAGAGCGGGCTGGCACAGGTTTTGATTTGTGGCATGGGCTGGGCCCCTGGGGCAGCCTCTAGTACAAATCACCTTTATCAGTAACTCGCCTTGCCTTTTCCGGTGTGGCCTCAGCCATGTACCCTAACGTGTCCTAGAAGGCTGAGTCACTTCACGGTGAATGTGACGTGGTATCCATGGCTTGGGAATATACTGAGAGAGCGGCCCTCAGGAGGTGGCTGGGTGCCCCAAAATTACATTGGCAATGGAGGTGGGGATAACAAAGAAGAGTGATAGGAGAAAGATTAACAAGAAGGTTGTAAGAAAGAAAACGGAGGAGACTCCGAGAAACAGAGTGGTTCATGGCAGAGCAGGGTAGTGGAAGCTGACACTCAGAGGGGTATTCAAGAATGTGTGATTTGGAGTCCAGCAGCCCTGGGTTTGAATGTGGACCCTGATGATTTATTCCATGACCTGAAACAAGTCACCTTCATTATCATGAGGAACTGGCTTCCTCATTTGAACAGAGGGATAATAACAAGTTCCTCTTTAGATTCAATGTGATTAGGTGTATAAAGGGCTTACCTAGCAAAATGTCTGGTACATAGTAAACCCTTATGGTTGAAACTTACAAAAATATAATGGAAATATCTGCTATCCCAAGACTTCTAGCCATAGGAAGGCTCCTGTCCTTTAACATGCAAATAAAAAGAGGGAATGTTCATTCCCTGTTCTACGCAAAGCCAAAGCCGCCCCTCCCCCATCCTTCCCCGAGTGGCCACACCCTCTCTCATCTCCTCCCTTCCTTTGGCCACAAGTCAGTCTGTCCGTGGAACCCAGTCCCTTCTTGGTTTCCCCAAAGCACTACCACCCCAGGCAGTTATGTACAGCAAACTTTTACTAAGGCTTTGGCTCCGTGTGGCACCCGCTGAAGTTGGTGCCACATGGGAGCTGTATCTGTCACAGTTGTTCATTTCCTCAGCCATTCCACACACTGGAATGTCTCACCGGCCTTTTTTAAGTCCCAATCTCTCACTATTTCTAAAGGCCAGTCTATCATCCTCCAAGTTTCCATTATTATTTTCCTTTTCATGAAGTACACTTCCTACTCTGATTGGGTCTATTTTTTAGCATATAAATAATTTTAAAGTGTCTTTGCTAAACCAAGGGCCATTTCAGTTCAGAGCTCTATCCACTAAAAATCACAGGAGATTTCGAGATTATTATCTTCTTTACCACAGTCAGTTTCCCAGTCATGACACGGCTCTCCCAAAGGGAGGAGAGCGGTACAGATGTGTGGGTTGTGCCACTGCGTGTCACCCCTCCACTGCCTGCAGAAGTGGACGCAGTTAGTGCTCTGTTGCAAAGAGTGGAAATTTCCTTTCTGTCAGTAAACAAGGCACCTGGGATATCATAGCAGAAAAGAAACCCTAGTGTTTACTGAATAGCAAGCAGGAAGCAGAGGAGACGGTACCAACATCTGAACAGCTGGGAGAAAGCAAAGGATCTCCCCTTGTCCTCTTCAGTACCAAGAAGGCAGTCACCCGTTCAGTCCAGAAGGAGTGCCAAACGCTTGCTACCTTAGCTAACACACAGACCTGCTTCTCTTGGTCCTTTCCACGGCTGCCAGGCTGCCCGCCAGTCACCATGTAGAGTCTCAGCCACGCCTGCGGGAGCCTGTGGCTCAGCCAGTGCTGCCCTGGCACCTCGCTGGGAGACGCGGCACTTCATCTCCGCTCTGCTCAAGTGCTTCCTTTTGCCTGGAATATCTATATGCCCCATTTTTACCTGACAAAACGATTCAAATCCTAGCTTGTGCCACCCCTTTCAGAAAGCCTTCCCTGATTGTTCTCTTCCTTCACTTTCTTAATTTAAGAATTCCTTCCACTTATAAGGATATATGCTGCTTTATTTTGTCCTCACATAGGTGCCTATATTATGGTCCCCAGTAGATGAAAGGCCCTCAAATACATGCATTAATCCTTATACTTTTTAAAAATCCATGGCAAAGTCCTCAGTGCATAGAAAGTGGCCAATAGTCATTGAATATTAAACTAGTTTTCTGTTGCTGAGCACAACAAATTATTACAAATTTAGCAGCTGAAAGGAGAGCATACATTTATTATGAGTTTCCATGGGTCAGGAGCCTGAACAAGCTTAGCTGGGTGCTCGGCTGGGGGTCTCACCCCCCACAGTGAAGGTATTGACTGGGTCTGCACTTTTATCTAAGGCTTGGCCCTCTTCTAAGTTCAGGTGCTTTTTGGCAGAATCCATTTCCTCGCAGCCGCAGAACTCGTGGCAACTTGCTTCTTTGAGGCCATCAGGAGAGACTCTTTGATGCTTCAAGTCTCTGACCTCTAGACCTCTTTTAAAGGGCTCACCTGACTGGGTCAGGCCTACCTGACAAAGGATAATCTCCCTTTTGAGTAACTCAAAGCCAGCCCATTACAGACCTTAATTACATCTGCAAAACTCCCTTCAGCTTTGCCTTGTAATGGAGCTAGTCGTGGGAGGACTGTCCTTCCTATTCACAGGCCCTGCCCCCACTCAGGGAGGGGATGAACAGGGCACGTACTCCAGGGAAAAGGGATTTGGGAGCCACCTAAGAATTCTCCCTACCACAAAGATATTTGGGACAATAGTCTTAATAGAATGTTTTTTACTTGATTTGTCTTACAAGACCTAAAATTGCTTCAAAATAGTAAGAAAATCTTCAAATTAATTTCTATTGTAAATGTAAAGTCTTTAAATAATATCTATGAGAGAAGATATAATTCCTCCACTATTTGGGGGGGTAGACTGAAAATGAAAACAATAATTATTTCAAATCATTTTAGTTTGTTGTGGTCTGTTGTTTTGAGTCAGTTTCAGTTCATTTTATTCAGTCTAGAAGCAGGAACACAAAATATTCCTGTGTAGGTGACAGGGTTGAGTTTGTTAGTTAACAGATGGGGAAACAGGCTAAGCGTCAGTCTAAACAGCACACAGACTGAGGAGCAGGCCAAGCACTGTGGGATGATTTTTGTCTCCTGTGGAGAGACTAGAGCCTCCAGCAGGGCAGGGAGAGTCAGCCGCAGGGAGTCCTCAGTCTAAGGAGCTCGCATTATAATTGTCACTTGCCTCTCAGAATTCTACCCAGCTTTTTGTTCAAATACAGGGTAGGGAAATAGTAGGTGTACAGCTTTTCATGTGAAAAATAATACAATAATTAATAAATAATAATACAAGAATAAACTGTGTTTTGCATACTCACAACCATAAACTTACCTTTGCCCCACCCTGTCTGTCCACAAAGTTGGGGTGGTGTGATGCTATCTATCTTCAGACAGCCGGCAGAAGCCCTGGTTCACCTGTTTCCCCTATAAGGGCATGAGCTTTGGGGCAGCATCAGCCATGACCTAGCCATCTTTAAGCCAGATTTGTGCCTGGGCTGTGATTTGCTAACGGACGAAGGGCAGAAAGAATATTCTGTAGTTCAGTTTATGAGGGGAACATCTCACCAGGGGGGTTACAAAAGGAGAACTAGTCCAAACCTAAAGTAACAGTAGATGGAGTACATGAAAAACAATGAAGGATGGCAATCAAAAGAGGGTTCCTTTTGGAAATTTTTTAAGATCGCATACTGTTTGCACTGGGCAGATTTGTTGGGCCCTGTGAACACATGATCTCTACTTATTTATATGCACTTGTCGGTGACTAGTAGCTAAGGTATGTTTGCATGAATTTTTTCCAATGTGATATGGAAGGGCAGGGCTGGCAGATGTGGGAGGAACGTCAGGCATTGGCATCCAGCTTTCTCTTGCATGTAGCCCCACCTCTGTGCTCTGCAGAGTCCCAGCCGCGGAGTCAGGGGCAGGACTCTTTCACCCTCCCTGCCTTCCTGCTCCAGAATATGGATTCACATGGGTAGAGAAAGAATGAGTGTGAGGCGGAAGTCCTCAAAGCTGAAATAACTCCTGGGGACTTTGGCTGTGGGGTAGGTAGGCAGGAGAAGGTATCCAAATTCTCATGTCTTTCTCCCACACCCTGGGAAAAGTCCTGTTGCTTTTCCCAGGGTGGTGAGCAGGGCACATGGCCATTTTTCAAATTGCACTTTTAAAAAAGATGTATACTAAGGAAATTGCACACTTTTTTTTTTTCATTGTAAAAAGCTTTTATATATAAAAAACACAACAAAAGATACCACCCAGCTAGCAGAAAGGACTGGACACTGCCTTCAGCCTCCATCTGCTCCAGAAACAGTGGTATCTCAAATGCAACCAGCCTTAAGAAGTAGGACAAGGCTCCCCTGGAGAGGAGAGGCTGAGACTCCTGGGCCTGGAATTTAGGATCTCTGGCACTTGGCTTCTTTCTTGAGCCTCCACTTGTAGGGGCTGTGGAGAAGGAGGCACCCACTGCCCACTGCTGAAAAATACATAAAATTGAGTGAGCCTGAAAAATACATAAAATTGGCAGCTCTTCCTCTCATCTCTGTCCGATGTTAATTTACTGAAGTCTCTGCTTGCAAGAGAATTTCATTGGTTTTTTTAAAAACAAAACTACAGACTTGCTATTTTTATTTCATTTATTATGATCATCACAAAATATAACCTTTTAAAAAAATACTTTATTTTAACAAAACGATGAAATGCCCACAAGTCAGAGTAGTTATCACTTAGGCTTACTAATGAACTTCTTACTACGCGGGTGGCTCAGCATGAACCACCTGTGGAGAGGCTGCGTGCGAAAGGGCTGACTCCTGACCAAAACCTGGAAAATGCTGATGGGAGTTGATGACAGATAAATGGGTCTTTTACAGGAACTAATAGCACTTATTACCCTATAACAGAGCCAATGCCAGTAATAAACTGTCACTTTTAATTTTCTCACCAAAACGTGATGTGGTATGTGACTGAGTCAGAGTTCAGATAAAATGTAGATGTAGAGCTTTGAGAATGAAAATGGGTTCTAGGTCGACTTTACACGGCTGGTGGACATTTCCATTTGGAAACATTAACTGTCCCCTGAGTTCAGCATGACCCAAACCGGACTCCCCACCCTCCATGGCAGTCCCCCTGCATTCGCATAGGCCTTGAGACTGCACGGTAAGGTTCTTTGGATTCAGCACTCTGAAAGTAGTTTCTGCTTTCCCTCAATCTTTTCTTCCCTTCTTTCTGTTTCCACAACTGGGGGTCACTTCAGGCCCTTTAGCCCTTCTCACCTGAACTGCTGACTTCAGGTTCCTGTCCAGTTGGGCCCAACAAAGGCTGCCATACTTGCCTCCTTCCACCTCTGCTTGCATCGTGTCACTTCCCTGCTCAGAACCTGTTCCCACAGCATCACACCCAGGCTTCCCCAAACTAGATTAGTCTTACTTATTCAGCCTTCCGCTTACTTGTTCCACTGAGCGGCATCATGTCCTGTAACTCTGTCACTCCAGTGAGCCACCTGTGCCTGTTGTCACTTTGTGGCCTTTCTTCCGGCTCTTCCCCTCACCTGGAATGCCATTCCTCAACTCTGGTCTCATTAAATCTGTCTCTCAAGGCTTGTCCTTTGTCCTTCCTCAGTCTTCTGGCACACCCTCACTGTCCTTTTACTCTTTGAACTCTTAAAGTATCACTGATGCCTCCTCTACACATTTTGGCAAATTACACGCCTGCCTGTGTATTGCTTGTTTTATAGACAAGTCTATAAGCTTCTGGAATTCAAACTAAACCTTATAGTCTTCATCCCTGACATAGTGAATATGTTGTAGGTACCAGGTTGGACCAGTAGAAGAATTCTTATTTTGAGGTTATGTTGTCAAGTATATTACAGCCACAGCACTAAATGTTTTCAATATAACTGATTATTAATACTAGATTATAAGCTTTTATCTGCTACTAGCATAATAATTCTTTAGAAAGAAAAAAAATAAAGAAAGAAGAAGCCCAGTGCCAGGATACATGCATTTGAAGCGTTAATTCAAATGCCACCCCTTCGGTAAAGCACTGCTTTTCTGTACAGGCCGGCCATAAATAGTAGCGATCATCACATGCTCCCTGCACCCTATACGTACCTCTGAACAATGACATCACCACGTACTGTCTTTGCACATCCATACTCCTTCCTTCCCCTTTACCTCAAACTGTGAGTTTCTTGATGGCAGACAGTGTGTCTTTCAATCCCTGAATCTGCAGAAACTGACATAAATTTGGCAGCCAATTAATGCTGCTGCATGAATAAATGAATTACGAGAGCCCTCATGTAACCGTGGGTGAGACATTCTGTCAGTACAGTTATGCTTGGTAAATGACCTTTGAGTCTTTTCATAAATAAACCTTTAAATATTTAATTTATTTTTTAAAGATTTTGTTTATTTATTTTTAGAGAGATGGGAAGGGAGGGAGAAAGGGAGAGAAACATCAATGTGTGCTTGTCTCTTGCGCGTCCCCTACTGAGGCCCAGACCTGCAACCCAGGCACGTGCCCTGACCGGGAATTGAACTGGTGACCCTTTAGTTCACAGGCTGGTACTCAAACCACTGAGCTGCACTAGCCAGGACCCCTTTTAATATTTTAAGTGATTATTTAAGGTAACTTTTTCCTTACTTTAGGAGATTTTAACTCTCAATGTATCCAAATTTTATCTTTTTATATAAACAATTTCAGAGGAAATTATTGCTAAGTTTAGAACAGGAGAAAGTGAATTGTTTCTTGCCAAGCCTAGAGAAGTTTGTAATATATTTTTAAACTAGGTGTAGTTATCTACTTCTTACTTTTCTTAAGAACAAAAGAAACAAATAATCTGAGTTTTAAAATGGGCAAAGGACTTGAACTGACATTTCTCATAAGAAGAGCTACAAATACAAGCATAAGAAAAGATGCTCAACCTCACGAGTTATTACAGAAATGTAAATGGAAACCACAGAGAGATACCACCCCACACCCACTAGGATGGCCAATACCAAAAGACTACAAGTAGCTAGTGTCAGTGAAGATGGGGGGGAACTGGCACCACTGAGCACTGTTGAAGGGAATGTGAATCATGCAGTTACTCTGGAAAACAGTATGAAGGTTCCTCAAAAAATTAAGGATAAAATTACTATTTGATCTAGCATCCCCACTTCTGGGACAATAGCTAAAAGAATTGAAGGCAGGATCTTAAACAGATATTTGCGTACCCACGCCTTCTCTAAGTCACCAGGCTTCTCTAAGCCTCAATTTCCTCATTTGTAAAATGAGGACATAATGCAAAATATGTCCATTGCAGCTTTATTCATAACAGTCAAGACGTGAAAACAAGCCAAATGTTCCCCAATAGATAAATGAATAAACAAGATGTCGTACAGCCACGTACAATGGAATATTATTTAACCTGAAACAGGACGAAACCCTGTCTTATGCTACAGCATGAACAAACCTTGAGACATTGAACATAGTGAAATGAGCTAGTCACAAAAAGACTGACATTGTTTGTGCGGTACCTGTAGTTCAGCTCTCAGAGACCGAAAGGAGACGGTGGTCGTCAGGGGCGGGGAGGGCGGGGCCGGGATTGTTGTTGTCCAATAAGTGCAGTTTCGGTTTGCGAGGTGGAGCGGGTAGAGCGGTGGCACTGGGCCGACCTCGTTAACACTACTGAACTGTATGCCTAAAAATGATTAAGATGGTAAGTTTCATTATATGTTTTTTACTGTTACTGAAACTAAAATTAAGATTATAAAAAAAAGCCCCTCACATATATACTCACCATCATCAATAATACATGTTTGTACATCGACATGAGCCAGTAGGTGCTGAACCCGTATTTCTAATACTCGTGGTCATGATGAAAAAAACAGGAGAGCATTTTTTCCGATTTCTATCACCTAATAATACAGACTTCAGTAATTAATAGGCCGAATAGCAGTGTGACTATTTTGCTGATGAATGAAACTTGTTACCAAATATTGAAAATTTTAATAAGACTTACACAAACTAGAAACTACTGGAACAAATGTTATAGTAATTACTAAATTATGTTTATTAATGAATATAGGTGTCAAATATTTGGGTTTTAATGAAGTGGACATAATTTTTGCCTTTTTTATTATGTTGCATGCTTACTTACATTTTTTGCAATGTCACAATACATGGTATGTGATTTATGAGGTATGACGTATCTTTTTAAAAAGCATAAGTATATAAAAGCTGGAATTAAAGCAGACATGACAGAAACTCAGCACTACAAAAGTTGACCTTTTTCACCAGAAAAAGAAAATTAAAACTAAAATATTCTTCTTGCTCTATTTTCCATCTCCTATCATTGGGTTTTCCATATAATTTAATGCATACACAGCAACTTTCTCCAAACTTTCTCTGTTGCCTTTTCAGCAGCTTTGGTTCAGTGTCACGCCCAAAAAAGGGCACACCTCTTTAACCCTTTTAAATCTTGAATCAAACACACCCTATTAAAAGTGCTTTTCACGTCATAAACAGTATCTGTCATTCAGCTCAGCCTCTGGCAGCAGTGCTGGAGTTGAACTGGGTAGGCTGGAAGGAGGCTGGACGGGGCTACTTTGAGAAGTAAGAAGACTGATGTTGGTAATGCCTGCCCAGCTGCCTTTGGCTCCTCGTATTTTCTGGGTGTTTCTCTAGAAAACAAAAAAGAAGCAACACCATGGTAAGAAACTAACTGAACTTTTGTGATCTCTTCATTGACTAAGACTTTGTTTTGAACTTATGTTGTATTATTAATGACATCAATTAACACTTCACAATGTGTATATTGTCTAGAGCTGGCATATTCTCTGGGCTTAAAAATTGTAAGCAATTATGAGTAAAAGGAATATAATGGGAGGCTGAGTGCTCTGGGGGCCTTTTGCTTGAAGTAGAAATGAAAACACCCAGCGTGTGATCTTTAAACTATTGCAGATAATCTTTGGCAAGCTAGTCTTGTTAAATATATTTGAGTTAGTTCCATCAGCTAGTCTTACCTCCATTGTAGAGTGTGCTATAAAGAGCTTAGTTAATCCTCCCCAACCCCCAGTTAAAAAAAATAATCTTTTCTCCCCACCCCTTTTCCAAATGTCAAGGGCAACTGATGTCCAGCCCCTTGGAAGATCTACTTGGGAAACATTGTGTTGACAGTAGGAATGATTTTTATTTCTCTTCATGGTAAGAGAAGGTAGAACTCTATTACACATTCTTTTAAAATGTAGGTTATCTTTCAAATGTGTTCTCCAGTGGGCGTTGTCCCCATAACAAGTTATTATGTATTGCACATACTTTCCCCTAACAAGATTTTTTATTAGGACGCAGAAATTTATGGGAGAGATCCAGCTTCTTATAACCCTATCATTCAAAAAATGCTATGGCTTAAAATAAGTTATGAGAAAAAAACAATCTTGTAAACCTTTAAGAAAAAGAAGTTTATGGAAGGTCTGTTCAACTTTGCTCACTCTTGATCATGGAGCCATAAACATAAAGCCCCGAATAAGAGCTTAGCCAGGCACCACTGTTTTCTTTGTCAATACACTGCACTTCCCCCATTCTTTGTTATTTTAGACACAGTGGCTTCGTAACTACACCGTCAAATAGTGTTTACACTAAGATATGAACTAACCTTCACAGGTTTAACACCTGGTGATTTTACAAGAAATGCCTTTTTTTTAATGACTTGGCAAATTTTTAAAAAGGAAATATCTGAGTTTAAGAGCATCATGACTATGAAGCTTCAAAAACATTTTAAGTTTAATAAGTGAAATTTATGATTTTGGGGTCAATCATTTTAAGTCTTAATTATAAATATCTAAGAAATGTACTAAGCAGATTAATTGAACCATAGTCTATGTGCATCAGTGTTTACGCTTGTTTAGGCTTGGAGGAGGGTGGGTAGAGCTGCAGGAAGAGGTATACTAGTCAGGCTGATAATTTTGAGGCTTGTTTCACCCTTGAGTTTCCCTGAAATATGAGGTTAAGGTGCAGGGAAGGCACTGCAGGTACTAACAGCGTGGTAGCCAGTGAGACGGCATCTTAATTTTCATTCAAATGTTGAAGTGGGCAGGAACCTGTGTCTCCAGGCATAGTCAGAACTAGGGCAGGCTCAACCTGGGTGCACAGGCTTGTCCACCTCAAGCCTGTACAGGAACAGTGTTTGCAAAATGCAATCCAGACATGCAAGCTGAGGCAGAGAGAAGGCATTCAAGGCTCATGCTGCCTGCCAGGAACAGAGTGGTGAGAAGTGATGAATGCTTTACTTTGCAAAACTGAAGGAGCAGCAACTTTCTCAGACTCCCCATCCACAGAGAACACGCGGTCCCAACACCCCCAGGTCAGCGTAGTGGAAGAGTGAAGACCTGCAACAAATTCCATGGGAGGGAAACCAAGTGGACTTTCCTGTGGCAGAAAGGAAGGGGGTGGGAGGGCCAGAAAATGCAGGGAATGGAAAAATGTATTAGACACTGAATGGAAACCCTTAACCCCATGAGCTGAAGGGTGAATTTCTCCCCAGCTGGATGGTTCCCATGCAGTTCTCTGGCCTCCCTTGGAGCTGCCGCTCCCA
>PVKU01001601.1:156247-286118 GCA_004027475.1 Anoura caudifer
GAGAGAGAGAGAGAGAGAGAGAGAGAGAGAGAGAGAGAAATGCAGCCAAAAGGACCCAAGCAGGAAATGGAAGGAGAGGAATGTGCATCTTCTGGTTCCACTTGCTATATGTAACCTTAGGCAAATCACTTATACTACTTTTCACACTGCATTTTCATGAAATGTGAGATGAAGGTGACAGTTACCACCTTCCAGGACTGTTATGAGGTCCCTGGCATGTGGTAGGTTCTTAAGAATTGTTAGCTGAAATAAGTTGCAGAAGAGTAAAAATAAAAAGCCAGTAAGTCTATAAAACATGCTTCATGCCATTAGAAAGCAAAGTAGTGCTTTATTGTAAAATATAGTGTGCATCAGAAAAGTGTATAACACTTTAACATATAACATATGTATATATGTTTATAACATATATAACATATAAATATATGAATAAGATATAATGAGTAATTATAAAGCAACACCTGGATAACTAGACACAGGTCAACGAACAGCAGGTGGCTGCCACTTTGTAAGTCTCTTGGTGTCCCTTTCCAATCACACCTCCCTCATCACCTGGACCAGCACTAGGGTGAGGGGAGCAGGCACTCACCTCAGGTGCAAAGATTAAGGGGGCACCAAACACCTCAGAAATCAAGATAAATAATCAATATTTTATTGCAATATTTAAAAAAATAACAGTTAATGAAAAACATCCATGATGGATAAAATATTACAGATTTAAAGAGCCTCTGCACCACAAGAGAAAACCACTATCTAAACTGATACGATCGTTACCCTTCTGCATTCTTTATCGAGTCACCACCTATAAATATATCCCAGGACACTGCAGATCAGTTTCCTGTCCCTCGATTTCATATCAATGGAATTATATGCCATGCTCATTCGTGTCTGGATTCTTTTGATCAACCTTACATTCATAAAATTCATCTGTCAATTGTATGCAACTGAAGTCCCCTCATTTCTATTCTGTATTCAATTTCATGAATCACTGCAGTTAACTTATTTATCTTACCCTTGATGGGTCGGGGTCTGTTTCTTGCTGGGGGCTGTTACAAGCAACACTGCTATGAACGTTCTTGTGCGTGTGCTCTGGAACAATGTGTACGAGCTTCTGGAGGGTGGCGGTTCTCAAAGCGACACCTGGGAACCCTGGGGCTTCCTGAGGTCTGCCAGAGGTGTCCATGCATCAAAACTATTTCCACAATAATGCTGAGATATCATTTGCCTTTCACTCTCATGCTCTCTCAAGTGTACAGCGGAGAGCCACAGACAACGAGACAATCTAGTGATGTCTAGCTCTGATGGTTAACAGAATGGGTCCTAAGTATGACTGAACTTTAAACATTGCTCAGTTTTAACTTGTAACCTGATATCTGTTGGTAGATATAACCTACATGAACAAAGGATCTTGAGATCCCCAAGTTTTAAGGGTGTCCAGGGGTTCTGAAATAAAAGTGTTGAGAACCACGTTCTAGGGGGCACACTAAGTAGAGGGACCGCTTGCTCACAGGACGTCTTTATCCTGTTAGATGCTGCCGGTTCACATTCCCATCTCCAGCGTGTGGCAGTGCCTGTTGCTCCACACCCTCTCTACCACTTGGTATTACTGTTCTTTTTAATTATTTTCCAATCTGGTGGATATGTAAAGATACCTCATGGTGGTTTCCCTTTTCCTTCCTTGGTTACTAATTAGGAATGTATCCTATGCAAGTAATTAAGGATGTGTGCAGAGATAAGCCACAAATATGTTCCCTGCAGCCTGCAATGCATTTAAAAAACATAAATGAACAACTGTAGGAATTGTGCTATATTAAGATAATGGAATTCAATGCAATGATTAAAAATGCTATTATAAAAATATAGTTATTGGCATGGCTTCAGTGAAAGAATAATATACCAAACAGCCTATACAAAGTAACCTTACACGATGCCATCCAAAAACACCCAGAAAGAAAAAAATAGTAACAGCAGTGTTTGGGGATGGATAAATAAAGAGTAATCTCTATGTTCTTCACTATACTGGTTTATATATTTTCTGACTTTCAAGTATGAATATGTAGTTTTGTAATTTTCTTTTAAGATTTCATTTTTCATTCTCTGTCTCTCCCCCAGATACTATGCTAGGTGTTTCACAAACATCTCATTTGATCCTCAAAACAACCCAGAGGATGAGTATTTCAGAAACTGCATTTTGGGGGGATCACTTGAGAAGGTTAGAGACAGGCCTTTGTTACTGTCTGAGACTTGTTCACTGTGGACTTCAGAAATAACCCAAGTCCCCAAGCCATTGGCCGGTTCACTCCACACTGCTGTCTGGCTGTTGCTGTTGGTGGGTGACAGAATGAAGGATTCTGAAATACATGGGCTGATGTGCCCAATAGTACCATGCACTGGGGAGGGGGTAGGGACACAGTGGTGAACAAAATGACATTCTTGTTCTCATAGAGCTGACATTCTGTAAGGACAGACAGACAATAAAGTGTACCAACGAATATGGAAATATAGTTCAGGAAATGATAAGTGCTGTGAAGGAAAAAAAAAGAGGAGGATAAGATTGTAGAAAGTGAACTGCTGTTCATGTAGGGTGGTCCAAAGGGGTTCCCTCTACCCAGCTATGTATTTTCTATACATTATGATGGGGGGGAAATTTTTTAAAAAGGTAGACTTTTGTTTGTTTTCTTTATTCTAGTCCTGACACATTGAAAGTGAGTGCTTGCAAGCAATGACACACCAAGTTCTGCAGACAGAACTCTTTTAGAACTGCATCTAATAGAGTTATTTTCATCTTTACCTCAACAACTGAGAATTATAAATTAACCTTATGGGTTATTTACTTGGGCTATGAAACATCAGCAAAATATCAGGCTATTAATTATGCCAACCATCACTGTCTTAGGGCACTTGGTGATTTTCAAAGCATGTCCACATATATCGTTTCATGTGAATTTCTCAATTCTCTATGACAGAGGAAAACATTTTGAGAGGATAAATGTTTTGATTTCTGTTTAGTAGCATTCCTGCATTCTCTTCAGGAAAGCAGGCATTCTGCTTTGAAAAATATTGCAAGGAAGGCAGTCACTCTCAGTAGAAAATTACGGAGAAGCATGAAATTTTCTGGGAAGCATATATTAATTGAAAAGATAAAAAATGTTCCATTTTCTTAAAATAAATCCACTATTTTCTGCCATACTTTTTAATGGGATGTATTGGGGTTATACTGCTCAATGAAACTGTAGAGGTTTCAAGTGCACAATTCTGTAATATGTCACCTGCACATGGCATGATGCACTCACCGTCCACAGTCTAGGTTCCTTCAGTCACCATTATCACCCATTCACCCTCTTCCACCTGCTCCCACCCCCTCCTTCCCTCTGGTAATTACCGTGCTGTTGTCTGTGTCCATGAATGAGGTGGTTGCTATTTTCTTTTTTTTGCTTAATGCCTTCATCTTTTTCAACCAGCCCCATGAACCCCCTCCCCCCTGACAACTGTATGTCTGTTCTCTATCTTATGAATCTGTTTCTATTTTGTTTGTTAGTTTATTTTGTTCATCAAATTCCACATATGAGTGAAATCATATGGTATCTGTCTTTCTCTGACTGGCTTATTTTACTTAGCCCAGTACCCTCTAGGTCTATCCATGCTGTTGCAAAAGGTAAGATTTCCTTCTTTTTTATGGCCAAATAGTATTCTATTGTGTAAATGTACCACAGCTTTTTTATCCACTCATCTACTAATGGGCACTTGGGCTGCTTTCAAATCTTGTCTATTGTAAATAACACTGAGTGAACATAGGGGTTCATACATTCTTTAGAATCTAGTGTTTGGGTTTCTTTGGATAAATCCCCAGAAGTGGAATCTCTGGGTTATAAGGCAGTTCCATTTTTAATTTTTTGAAGAAACTCCATATTGTTTTCCACAGTGGTTGCACCAATCTGCATTCCCACCAACAGTGCACAAGGGTTCTCTTTTCTTCACATCCCCCATAACACCAGTCATTTGTGGATTTATTCAGAATAGCCATTCTGACAGGTGTGAGATGATATCTCATTGTGGTTTTATTTTGCAATTCTCTGATGATTAGTGACATTGAGCACCTTTTCATATGCATATCGGACATTTGTATGTCCTCTTTGGAGAAGTGTCTATTCAGGTTCTTTGCCCAGTTTTAAATTGGATTGTTTGTTCTTATGGTGTTTAGTTTTATAATGTTTTAATACATTTTGAATATTGACCCCTTGTCAGATGTATAATTGGCAAATATGTTCTTCCATTCAGTGGATTGTCTTTTCATTTTGTTAATGGCTTCCCTTGCTGTGCAAAAACATTTTAGTTTGATATAGTCCTATATGTTTTTTTCTTTTGTTTCCCTTGCCTGAAAAGATATATCAGAAAAAAATATTGCTATGAGAAATGTCTGAGATTTTACTGCCTTTGTTTAATTCTAGAACTTTTATGGTTTCAAGTCTAACATTTAAGTCTTTAATTTATTTTGAGTTTATTTTTGTGTATGGTGTAAAGGGGTGGTCTAATTTCATTTTTTGCACATATCTGTCCAATTTTCCCAACACCATTTACTGAATAGACTCATTACCCCATTGTATATTCTTGCCCACTTTGTCAAATATTAACTGATCATAAGGGCATAGGTTTATTTCTGGCTCTCTATTTTGTTTCATTGATCTATATGTGTGTTTTTATGCCAATACCATGCTGTTTTGATTACTATGGCCTTGTAGTATAGTTTGATATCAGGTAGTATGATACCTTCAACTTTGTTCTTTTTTACAATATTGCTTAGGCTATTCAGAATCTTTTGTGGTTCCATATACATTTTTGGAATATTTGTTCTAGTTCTGTGAAATATGCCATTGATATTTTGATAGGAAATGTGTTGACTCTATAGATTGCTTTGGGTAGTATGAACATTTTAATGATGTTAATTCTTTCTATCCTTAAGCACCATATATTCCACTTCTTTGTAGCTCCCTTAATTTTTTTCTTCAGTATCTTCTAATTTTCTGAGTATGTCTTTTGTTTCTTGGGTGAATTTATTCCTAAGTACCTTATTTTTTAATGCAATTATAAATGAGATTTTTTCTTAGTTCTCTTTCTGATAGTTTATTATTGGTGTATAAAAATTCTGCTGATTTCTGAATATTAAGTTTGTATCCTGCCACTTTAGTGAATTCATGTATCAGTTCTAGTAGTTTTTTGGTGAAATCTAGGGTTTTCTATATAGAGTATCATGTCACCTGCAAATAATGACAGTTTTACTTCTCCCTTTATAATTTAAATGCCTTTTATTTCTTTTTCTTGTATAATTGCTGTGGCTGAAACTTTCAGTACTATTATGAATAAGACTGGTGAAAGCAGACATCCCTATCTTGTTCCTGATGTTAAGGGAAAGGCTTTTTTGTTTTTGCCATTGAATAGGATGTAGCCTGGGAGTTTTTCATATATGGCCTTTATTATGTTAAGGTATGTTTCCTCTATTCCCACTTTGCTGAGAGTTTTTATCATAAATGGGTGCTGGATTTTATTAAATGCCTTTTCTGAATCTATTGATATGATCATCTGATTTTCATCCTTCATTTTGTTTACATGGTGTATCCTGTTCATTGATTTGCAAATATTGTACCAACCTTGCATCCCTGGGATAAATTCCACTTTATCCCTGGTATAAAGTATGAGCTTATTTGTGGATCTTCTGGATCTGGTTTGCTAACATTTTGTTGATGATTTTAGCATCTACGTTCAATCAGGTATATTGGCCTCGAATGTTCTTTGTAATGTCTGCCTGGTTTTAGAATTAGGATAAAGCTGGTCTAATGAAAAGAGCTTGGAAGTTTTTCCTCTTCATGAATTTTTTGGAATAGTTTGAGAAGGATAGGTGTCAGTTCTCTTTGAATGTGGGTTAAATTCCCCTGTGAGGCTATCTGGGGTCCAGGGCTTTGTTTGTTTGGAGTTTTTCCACTACTGCTTCAATTTCATTAGTTGTAATTTCTCTATTCAGATTATCTGATTCTTCCTGATTCAGTTTTGAAAGATCATATGTTTCTAGGAATTTATCCATTTCATCCAGGTTGTCCAATTTGTTGCGTATAGTTGCTCAAAATATTTTCTTACAATCTTTTGTATTTCATTGGTGTCAGTTGTTACTCCTCCTCTTTCATTTCTGATTTTATTTGGGCTCTCTCTCTCTCTTTTCTTGATGAGTCTCATTAAACATTTGTCAATCTTGTTTATCTTTTCAAAGAACCATATAGTAATTTCATATTTCTTTGCATAAGAGGCCTCCTTACTACTAAATAGTGCTATAGTCTGTGGGTCTTACAATGCAAGCCTTAGTCTTCACTCATTGTAACAGCCCTGGAAGAAATCACTGTTATAGCAGAAATAGAATAACAGAAATGGTCCATAGTCTGTCTCCAAAATCATTAAGATGTAGCTAAATTATATTTAGTATACTCTAAGAAAGGGGACTGTATAACATATAAGAAGAAAATATTTATTTAAAAAGTTAAAACAAAAAGTTTTAGTGTATAATAGGTCAAGGTATACTTATGTGAACATTTCTCCTTCACTCTGTGTGTGTGATGTATGTTTTTAGAGTGGGGCATGCATATGAGCACAAGCGGTACCAAAAAGGAAAACCCAAAATGGAGAGATGGCAAGGAGAGTAGATCATTTTAAATGCCTATTCCAAACCTAAGTCTGTAGTATCAGGGACCCATCTAGATTCTCCGTTAAATTTAACTTCATCTGTCTGAGGGTTCTGAGACTGAGATGATATTCTGCTGTACACTTATCATGGGAAAGTGTAATTTTAATTTTTATTCTAAAAGTCTTCAGCATGGATATCCTGGAAACTGTAATGAAAGAATGATGTCTTCTTGTGAAAAGTCTTTCTTGCTTTTTGCAACCTAACTCTACATGAAATTTTCTATCCAGCTTTGACCATTTCACTTTTGTTCTCCCCTACCCCCTTCCCCACACCGTTTTGTTCTTTTCTTGTCAATTATTTATTTGTTCTTTGTCGAAAGTACTTCTTGCTTTTATTGAACAGAATTTTCTAACCTTTATTTTTACTTTTAAAAGTTGAAGGGTGGCCCTGATCAGTGTGGCGCAGTGGTTGGGTGTTGTCTCACAAAGCAAAAGTTTGCCTGTTTGATGCCAGGTCAGGACACATGCCTGGGTTGTGGGCCAGGTCCCAGATTCAGTGTAGAGGAGGCAGTCAATCAATGTTTCTCTCACACATCCATGTTTCTCTCCCTCCCTTTATGCTTCCCTTCCCACTCTCTAAAAGTAAATAAATAAAATCTTTTAAAAAAAATTCGAAGGGTGAAGTAGCTTAAATCCCTATATTTTTGAAGCCACATGCCTGAAGCCATTTTTTAGAAATCTGTAAAGAAAAAATTGTCCTGGCTAATGCAAGCACACATACACATACACTGTGAACCTGAAGTATTAGAAAGGTAACATGGACAATCAAATCATTTGCAGTACTGTAGACTGAACTCATCCATTCTTCATCATGGCTGAACTTAAGAAGTTAAGATCTTTCAGAAATCAACAAAGTAGGCTCTTGGGGAATCATAATTTTTTAAAAGAAAGTTACTTTTGTACAATACATCAATGACCACCTTTTAGCAGGATGCATAGGTGAGGACATGTAGAAATATCTCGATCTGTTTTCTCAAATCAAATTCAGATTGGGAGATAGCAGTAAACCAGAAGTCTTCAAAGTGTGTGAGCCAGCCACTGCATCACCATGCAGAATCTTCATTCAAGACAAACAGAGCTGTAAATTCTTGAGCACGCTAAGTCTTGTGCAGAAAAGACTTCCATTCTCTTTTTGTTTTGTTGAGACCTAACCATGGTCATAGTCATCTCCAAGAGTGTTGGAAGAGAGGGTGAATGTTACTGATTCTTTAGTAACAGCAAATACCTTATGTCTTGCTCTAAGTCCTTGTGCTAGGTGTGGGAATGCAGGCAGGACATTTTTCCTGCTCTTGAGTGGCTTATATTCCACTGCACAATGGAAAGGTGGTTAGACATATGAATGACTTATTTTTAAACAATGTTAGTTACATTTTCAAATAATATGCTCAACATATTTTTTTTCAACCTCCAAACATGGTTTTATGTGAAATACTTCAAAATTTAAAGCAATGACCCCAATAGGTAATCTGGGGGGAAATGCAGTAAGCACACTATTTTGCCTGTACATTCAGACATTTTGGTATATTAATGATCTGGTAGCATATTAACAATTTATCCTGTATCTCCTGATTTCTTGCTGCCCAGTGGTCGAAGAGGTAGCAGAGGTCTTTGAAATTATACGAATGTATGTAACTACACTAGTGGCAGCTACAGATAACAGGTGTGGCTGCGCCAAGAAGACTGAGAATCACAGAACAGCACTGCAGCCAGTGGTGCCTGGGCCTCCACACCCTGCCTGAAAAATGGTCTTGTCATAGGTGCTTACACACATCCTGTAACGAGCCACGTTTAATAGGAGCCAATAAAAGCACTCTAAAACAGATCCCCGCACACAACCCATGATCCATTCCCCAAATAGCTCTGTTGTGGACTGAGCTCATCCCAGCAGGACGTGGGTGACAGGAGGTTCTGCAGAGTGGGGAGGGCAGGCTGTCTTAAGGAAGGTAGGCAGAAAGTACACAGAAAAAGATCACTACAGAGGAAGTCCCAGGATTGACTGGTTCTGCTGTAGTCTGAGAACCCTCAGGACCCTGCCCATCCCGAGAGGGGAGCCTTGGGAGGAGGTTGGGGGAGCAGGAAGAAGACTGGTGGGCCCTCATAGCCTCTTTGGAAAAAAACTCGCCTTCCTAACAGGTTATCATCAAGGTTGAGGGAGAAGGTGTTGAGTCCGTGGACTCCGATCCTGGATTGAGGACTCCAAGGACAAAGGCTCCTACTCAAGGAGGGGCCTACTGCCACTCTCTGGACAATTCCCAGGCCATTGGGATTTTTGTTCTCTCATTCATTCTTCTTCATTGAACACTGGAAAGAAACAATTCCTGGCTAAGCACTGCTCAGAGGATCCTGTATAGAGTTTTGGTGCTGGAGATCCCAGGGACCCAGGCCTTTGGGGGAAGACTACATTCTCCTATGAATGAAGATCTAGCCTTTGAAGCAATTTGAGTTATTGACTAAGAACTATGAACTATGCACTTTTGCCATGTGAAGTGTGTTTCTGCTCCTTATTCCCAGGGAAAAGTTTTGTTTTCAAATTAACTTTATTAAGATATAATTTATATATAAAAAATGTACCCATTTTAAGTGGACAGGTTGATGAGTTTGGAAAGATGTGAACATGAGTGTAATCCCATGATCAAGATAGAGAACTCTGCCATCACTCCCCAAAGTTCCTGCATGCCTCTTTCCAGTCACACCTCTACCCCCACCCTGCCCTTCAGGCAAGTACCGATCTACTTTCCATGATTACAGATTAGACCTGCACTGTCTAGAACCTCATATAAATGGAGCCCTACAGTAAGTCACCTTTGAGTCTGGCTTCTTTTACTGAGTATAGTATAATCCTTTTGAGACTTATCCATGTTGTTGTGTTTCAGAAGTTCCGTCCTTTTTGTTGCCCAGTAGCATCCTGTTATATGGATGTATCACCATTTATCCATTCACCAGCTGGTGGGCATAGAAGTTGTTTCCAGTGTTTACTCTTATGAATGAAGCTACTGTGAACATTCATGTATAAACAAAATTCCGCAATTCTAGCAAGTTCAATAGACAGTGCAGCTTGGCAGGTGATAAATTGACTGCCCCTTGGCCCAGGGTGAGGGGAGGAGTGGGCATAGAGAGGAGTTAGGTAGTTTATAAAGCTGAGTTCCCAAGAGCAACTGGTTTTGTAAAGTGCAGTGATAGCCAACATTAAAAAAAAAAAAAAAAAAATGCCTGTACTGAGCAGAGAGGACTGCTGATCAGGCATCTTTCAGTCGTGTGGGAAAAACGGATTGCTACATCACTGGCAGGACAGAATAACACATATGCTTAGTTGTTTTCTTTTGAACTGGAGCCAATAGACTCAAACCAATTTCTTCTGGCTACTTCTTCAGAGTATGTTTGAAGGCCTGTTCAGGCAGCAGGGACAAAAACTCCATCTCCAGAGTTAGAAAGACAACTTGCTGTGGGACCTTGGGCAGGAATAAGTAACCATAGCAAACGAGCCTAAAAAGACTGCCTACCTTAAGGGCTGTTAGGAAGATTGAATGAAAGTCTGTATAAATCACCTGGCAAGTGTCTACTGAATAAAGAGGGTTCTTTAGGCATAAATTACAATGTTATGTTTAAAAATCATGTAATACCTTTGGCTTATAGTAGAATCCAAATATATTTCTTAGGAAGTTGAAATATATATGTAATTTTTAATAAGATGGTGAATTCTTCCTATATTATTTATATAACCATTGAAGGATTCCATTATTAATCAAGCTCTGGTTAGATTTTGGAAGCATATCATCTCAATCACAAAACCTCCCAGTGGTTGTACCTTTGGTCCATCTCCTCATGCCGCAGATGTCTAGTTCCAAAGCTCCCACCAGGAGCTTTTCAAACCAGAAGAATGGAGTTTGTCAGTAGATCTGGTTGGTCAGCGCTTCTTCAGCACCCTATACTCCATGTGTGTGACCTGCAATCTTAGAGGTGCTCACTGCACCGCCACATCCTCTGAAAGGTGTCCCTGTGGTGGAGTGGAAGGAGCAGCGCTGGAAGCTGAGGATTTGGATTTGAATCCTGACTTTATTGCCCCCACCTCCATCCCCAACGCACTTTAAGTCTCTTTCCTATCCAAGCTTCGCTTTCCTCATTTCTGCTATGGGCTAATAGCACTTCTTTAGGCTGTTGCAGAATTTCTGAAGTCGCAGTGTCAAGACCGTCTCAATTAATGTTTATTAGTGCCAAGCTTTATCTTACAGTCTTTCTTATTTCCCACCGTGCCCAAAGTCCACTGGCTGCATATAACTCAAACGAAATGGAGCCGCTTTGAGGAGTGATTGAGGAATCTCCCTCTAAACAATCAACATTGTAAAAGCTGCGCTGAATGTTTCAGAAAAGGTGGGGCTCAAGTTAGCTCCTGAGTTTTAAGTGGAAGAGTTAAATTCTCGTTATTGGCACTTACACCTGTGGTCTTGGTTTCAGTGCAGTCCTACCGGGAATATACTTCCCTCTGCTAGGACCCAGGACCGGGCTCGTCGCTCTTGCTGCAATTCTCCATCCCCTTCCTGTCCGCCCACCCAACTCCTGGAGCCCGGCAAACCCCCGCCCGCCGCGGCGCCCATTGGTTGGTTAGCTTTTATTGATCTGGTTTGAGAGCGTTCCAGGTTTCCGGCGCAGACACCAGGTGCTGACCGTTTTGCCTTAGGCTATGTAAGAGAAACAGGTTTTCCCTCTTCCAGGGACCGGCGCGGATTATTACCGGCTACGCAGGCCCTCTCCTTTGGGTGGGTGGGGTCCTGGGCTTCCCCCTGTGCGCCAGGGGTCCAGTGGGCTGAGGTCTGCACTGGCACCCGCGCGAGCAGCGGGGATGCAGCTGTCGCCTTCGACTTTTGCCCTCTTTTCCCGGTGTACTCCCGTACTGACACCGTTGGGAACTTCTCTCGGGAAAAAGCCTATAGGGTGGCCTCCAAAGTAGTCGGATCGGTTAGACTTGGGGATCAGTGGGCGTTTGAGTGCCCGCGTGCTACTCCCATAGGAAGAGCGCAGGCCCGGCCCACCGTGAACTCCTGGTTTGGCCAAAGGCGGGCTCAGGTGCTCGAATCTCCGTTTTCTTATCTTCTTTGGCAATTGTGTCGAACCCAGGTGGCTTCTTAGTGCGCTAAAGGAGAACACTGCCAGTACTGTTTTTCCTCGTCTTCGTTACCTCAAAAAGAAAAAAAAAAACAAAACCATCGGTGTTTCATGAAAAATTCTGCCTTAAGATATTGTGTGTGTGTGTGTGTGTGTTTACTGCTGCCCTGTACTCAAGCATAGCTGTTTGAGGAATTGAGTATTGCATTTTTACTGAGGAAGGAGGTAAAAAGCAAGAGCTAGAGAGATCTGGAAATTTTTTATTTTGTACATATGAGTATTTGGAGCTTGCGAATTTTCCTTTGAAACACCAGAGTAATTAAAGTAGATGTTATTCTAAGTAGCACCAAACGTAGATGGATTTAAGGAAAAAATGAAAAGTAAGATCAGTTTTTGTTGGGATGAATGTAACAAAAACTCATATTTCATTTTCATTTAGAAACCCTGGTCTATTATCATTTTGGTTTGTAGTTCCATAATGTACTTACTACTAAAGAGGAAGAAAATAACATGGATTTTTGTATTTTCTCTCCCCAATTCTATTTTATTTTTCAGTCCAGAGTACAACCACCAGAAGAGAACAAAAGGAAGCCAGTTTTGGGGAAACTTGGCAATCTGTTCACTGCAGGAAGGAGAAGGAACACCAGAAACGGGTTAGAGAGTCCCACCCGCTCAAATGCCAAATTAGCCTCTCCCAAAGATGTAACCCCTCCCCAGCTCCCTGAAAGAGAGGATGAGAAGAGGAAATCTCAGAGCAGCCAACTAAAGCAAACCGACGAGCGCGAGGACGGCTTCCTCCAGGAGAAGCCCCAGGAGCCAAAGGGCGAGCCCTCCAATACCTGCGTCCAAGTAGCCCCCCCTGACGCCGAGCTGTCACCTTGCTCGAGCAGCCGTGCAGCGGCGGATGTGCAACTGTGCCCTGAAAGTGATTCACCGCAACTAGAACCTCTGGACTCAGGTGGAGAGCCCTTCCCAGATGCCATCGCCGCTGCCAAGCAGCTGCATTCCTCATTGGAGAGTTGCCCCAGGCAAGAGAACGCAGAGACGCTAGCCCGAATTCCGGGGGAGGACGCTTCGTCCTGCGCTGCTCCAGAACAGGAGCCAGCCCAGCGTGCAGGGGGTGTGCCGGGGTCGCCTACTGGGGAGCGACCGGCGAGCGGTGCCGAAGGAGGCTCTCTGGGCCCCCTAGACGCGCTCCGCCAGCCCCCAGAGGACGCATCTGCTCCGCCAGGTGATCCTTCTCCTGAGGGCTCAGAGAACTGGGCGGGCTCCGCACAAGCAAACGACAAAGCCGGGCCCAGAGGACGAGAGTGCCGGCCTGGCGAGCGCACCCATCCCGCCAAAGTGTTAACTTTGGACATCTTCTTGAGTAAGACTGAGGTGGCGCAGGTGGACGAGCCGGTGGTCATTACTCCCGAGGCAGACGATTGCAGCGACCAAGACGACATGGATAAGAGGGCCAGCGGCCGCAGATCAGGGAGGCGGAGGAAGTCGCAGAAATCCAGCGACTCCCCTGGCTCGGACACTGCACTGCCAGACAGCGCGGCGCGGGACGACGCGGTGTTCGACTACGAGGTGGCGCCAAACGCCGCCACTGAGAACGGCTCTGCGGAAAAGAAAGTGAAATCTCCGCGAGCTGCTCCGGACGTGAGTCCGGAGTCTAAGACCAGCCCCGGCTCCAAAGGGCAGCCCCGAGGGGAGTCGGACCGCAGCAAACAGCCTCTGCCGACCACGTCCCCCACCAAAAAGAGGGGCAAGAGCCGCGTCTCCGAAGCTGTGCCCATTCCGCCGGCTGGAGGCCCGAGGGCTCCCGCCAAGGAGTCCCCGCCCAAGAGGTCGCCGGCACCCGACTCCAGCCCCGCCAAGGCTGTGGCGAGGGAGAACGGGGAGGAGGCGTCCCGGGTCATCCCCCGCGAGCTCACGGTCAAGAGCAGCTCTCTGCTGCCCGAGATCAAGCCGGAACACAAGAGGGGACCGCTGCCCAACCACTTCGACAGCCGGGGAGACGGAAGTCGGAGCAAAGAGCTGGGCAGATGGTCCGGGGTTGCCGACGCGGACGGCTCGAAGCCCAGGAACCATTTCGGGGTGGACAGGTCGACGGTGACCACTAAAGTAACCCTGTAAGTAGCTGCGGAATTGTTGCGGGCGCGCGCTATGGGCGGCGCACGTGCTGGGCGGCAGGTCGGAGAAGCTCGGGGTCTTTGTGTTCGTGGAAGAACCGCCTGGGCACTGAACTTTTCCCCTGTGTGCTGTAGCTAAGGTTTATGAAGATGACACATTCGGGGCCATAGTTGGTGGTTATTTCCAGTTTTAGGTAAGATTTAATTAAATGAATGTAAAAAGGAGCTCTTTCTTGAGGTCTTGAGGCTCTGTGTTATCATAAGCGATAGAGAGGATTAGATGACCTGACATCATAAGCTAATTCTATTCTTTATTACAAATGTACACTGGTATTCTTGGGTAGAATGTTCTTAAAATGCGCGTGCAGTGAATTTGAAAACATGAAGCGAGCTAACTAATGTGTTCAGTATGTCCCAATAGCTTTGGCATGTGTGAGTTTAAGAGTATTTACAGAACCTTTTATGGAACTTAGTTCATTGTTTGCCTAAGCATAAAAAACAAACTCTTACCCAAGTATCTTGGTTGCTTCTTCCCCTTTATAATGTTAGGGAGTCAGGTAATATTTTTGCCTCCAAGTTGAAAAGTAATATTCAGTTATTGAAGTGAAGAAAGGTCAGGATAGAAAAAAAGAAAAAGGAAAAAACAACAAAAAAAGAAAGAAAGAGAAGAAAGGTTAGCGTTCTTACTGGGAGACCACTTGCTGAGTGAAAAGACATGTTAGAAGAATCCAGCTCAACAACAGACTGACTACTTGCTGTTAAGTTGATTGATTTTCAAACATTTACTGAGTATCTTCCGTGCGTGGTACTGTGCTATGAGCTATGGGGGGAAGTCACAACTGTGATTCACTGTCTTAGCCTTGAAGAGTTTATATACCAGTCTGGAACACGAGATGCTGGCAAGTCGAATAACAATATGAAGTGATACCTGATTAAACTGCCAGGGGATATTGCTGTCCATAAAGGCTGGGGGTGTGCAAAAGGAAGAAGAAAATCCTGGTTGGAGGACTTGTGCTTTGATGATGATGTGAACCGTATGAGTGGACAGGATGGGGAGGTACTAGGAAACTCTCAAGATCCTCCCCCTTCCCACCCTCTCACTCTGTCTCCCAGCCAGCACTGGTGAAAAATGAGTACCTGCATCTAAACTACTGAAGCTTTTCCTGCATTCACACGTGTATTAAAGGAGCTGGTATTTTTACAACATTATCATTCTTAAACCCAATGGTCCATTCTATTTGACTTCTTGGATAAGTAAGCTTTAAAGTAGAAGGTCTGTTTGGTAAGCACGTGAGGGGAAAGTCTGCTTAATAATAACTTGAGCTACCTCACTAGCTTCAGACCTGGAGACCTTTGACATAGTCAGCTGTTTATTCCGCAAGGGCAGCATTGGAGAAGTAACCTGAGTGAATGATACCCATTATTTGGAGGTGGCCGGTGTGCCAACTTTCAGACCTAAGCGTGAGCCTTAGAGAAATGTTCCAGTGTACCTGGTTAAGGACACTTCAGCTCCCCTGTCTCCCAAAAGGAATACACCAGTGGAAAAACCAGAAATGTCACCCTGTTAAGGGACGGGGCAGACAAACCTAGGGAAGCAGATCTCACAATGAAACTCTTCATGTGCTGATATCGGCAATAGAACTAAAACAGGTGTCTTTCTCAGTACGAATTACTTTCTGCCTAAAGTTTTTCCTTTGCCAGGCACAGTTTATTTAATTTTGCTTTCTACAGGGCCTCACACTTAGTGAATTGGCAAATTATTGAAATGGAAAATTAATCATTCTTTCTAGTCCTTTTCTGTTTGATGGGATTTTTCAAACCCTTTAATTTCCCCCTATTGCCTTTTAAGAAGAGATGTTATTCACATTATTAAAAAAAAATAAATAAAACAAATTCACAGAGTTTAACTCTAAAACTTCAGATTCAAATTTGAGTATTTCCTCAAAAATAATGACTGTGCAGCAGCATATTTCTTGAAGCTGTTAGAAAAATTGTCTTCAGTTCTCTACAACTGAATGTTGAGATTCCTAAACTAGTATATATAAAGAGAATTTTCCTCTCATATTATAGCCACAGCTTTTTAGACTCCATTATTTTCCCCTCTCACATTACCATGAAGGCATTACAACAGGAATTATAGGAGTCTTTTAATCACTTTGAGCTAGGTAATTGTAGTGACTCTTGGTAGCAAGAAGTTAATAGCAGGAAAGTTTGGTTGTAAAATACATTTTGAGCTTGGTGTAAATCTTTAATGTGCAGATGTGTTCCCTGTGTTTAAGGCAGCTTGTTGGCTAACCTGTAGCATTTTCCGCTTACATCACATGATACACTTTGATGTGTGACTGTTCTTAGAGATGATTAGTGAGGATTTGTTAAATGTATATTCCCTGGTATGTGAACATCCCTCCCTCATTAACTGATAGCATTTGTAAACATTCTATTTCTAATCATCTCACTGGTTTTAACATTTTATCTTTAAGGAAGTGCTGATAAGTTAATTTGCTTTTAAATTAACCTTTGGGCCCACATAAGTTATGGGCCCACAATGTGGGAGCCTAGATACCTTGTGGAGATATTGAGGAAAGCAATGCCTGGGAGAAATGAATGAGACTATATCAAATTTAGTATTTAAGTAAAATTTTAAATAATGAAAATCTAAATTCTTAATGCTGCATGTGGGAAGGACTTCTCAGGTTTTCTCATTGTATCCAGAGGGATAAGATGTCCCACCGAAAGTCATATGCCCATTCCTCCAAAAGGCTGCTGAGGCCCAACCTTCTTAAAGGGCGGGGAGTCCATGCAGGAGACAGTGCTTCTGCACTTCGTGTTCTCATTATCATGGTGGCCTCATAAAGTGCGATTACTTTATCTCATAGATCTTGTGATAAATCATTGACTCCTTGAGTCATAAAGCTGGAAAGAGCCAGAGGAGGTCACTGTGGCGAGTCCTGTGGGGCCGTTTCTGGGGCAGCAGAGCAGTCGAGTGGTCCAGAACATGGATCTGAAACCAGAACACCTGGCTTCAAATCACAGCCCCGTCCTCCTCACTAGCTCTGCGACCTCAGGCAAATTATTTACCTTCTCTAAGCCTCACCTTCCTCATCTTAAAAGAGAATGCATAAAATTGTACATTAGGCAAGCCATAGAGGTGTTCCTCAAGTGCTTGGAAATCAGTGAATGTTAGTGGTTATTATCTTCTCCACTTTATAAACCACTAGACTAATGGTTTGGACATTTGGGGTTTTGTTTGTTTTTTAGCTTTGGAGACCGTTCTTCTAGGAAAGCATATGTAAAAGTGATGTATAAAACACATAAGTAAGAGTGATTCTTATTGAAAAGAGGGTGGCTGGCCAACAGCCCTACACCTCAGTCTCTCCACTGTCCCCAACTGCAGCCCTTGAAGGGAATTTCAAAGGTTACTTCAGCCATAAATTGAGGGGGGGGGAGTTTAGGGGAGAGGGAACCAACTCTGTTCTAAACTCTCTGGTTTTTCTTTGTTTACAGATAGAGAGGGTAGAGTTCAGAGAGTTAAAGTGACTTGACCAAGTACACACGTATAATTAGTGTAAGAGCCGGGACCAGAGCCTGCTAATGTCAAACAGAGAATGTTTTGTTTCTCAGAAAGAAAAAATGTGTACATTTGGAGACTTATGATTACCATTGGGGGCAATTATACCCAAGAGACAAGAATGAGAGCGGAGACTCTCTGCCCAAGAAATGGTGACAAAGCCAACAGTTGAGTAATTGATGAGTAAATTATGGTACATTCATATGATGGGCTCTTATGCAGATATTAAGAAAACTTTTCAGATGATTTTTCTGTTAAATATAGGGTAAGCAATCTTATTTTTAAAGGCAAGATGCCAAATTCTGTGAATAGAATGATGTTAATTCTATTGAAAATATTTAACTGCATATAAACAGGCTATACATGTACTAAATTGTTAACAGAGAAATTACATCTGAGTGGAGGATCATGAGTGATTTTTCATTTTTATATTTTCCAAATTTTCTGTAGTGAGCATACTTATATAATCAGAGAAAAATCTTATGGGGGGGTGGATGAAGGGAATAAATACACTATCCAAAGAGGTAAATAATAAATAAGTATTTTTTATCATCTAGCATTTTGAGATAATGGAAAAAAGTTATGGCAAAATAAAAATAACAGTGTATGTTTAGAGAAATCACTTACACATTTAAAATCTGGAAGCACGTTAAATATTTAAATTTGTTCTAATGTTCTTCAGACCCTAAAACATTTTCTAGCTCTAGTATCAAGCACTGTGCCAACCTACTAAGTAGCTGATAAATTTGTTAACCACCCACCTCTAGACTTTCTTAGGTACGTAAAATTCTCATACCTCGTATGGAAGCAAAATATTGATTAAAAAGTAGTAGTTAATGGTGTATTTAGGATTGTTTAAAAGTAGTTCCATATTTTACAGAGTTACATATCAGAATGATGTTGGCTTTTTATAGTTTGTAGTTTTGTAATAAATTGGTATGTTCACTTTTTCAAACTAGGTCAGTAACTTTATCCTATTGCTTTTCTCTTGCAGCCCTGCCAGGCCCAAACACGTGGAACTAAATTTAAAAAACCCCAAGAATTTTGACAGTTTGGGAAATGAACATAATCCATTTAGCCAGCCAGTTCATAAAGGAAACACTGCCACCAAAATCTCCTTATTTGAAAACAAGCGGGCAAACAGTAGCCCAAGACACGCTGATATTCGAGGCACACGGAATACCCTGGCCTCTAACAAGACATTTGTTGGGAGGGCAAAGCTGAATTTAGCCAAAAAAGGCAAGGAAATGGACCAACCTGAAAAAAAAGTAATGCCAAATCGTCACCAAAATGGTGTTCTGGGGAAGGAAACCTCTGCAGAAACCAAAGTTATTCTCCCTGAAGAGGAGATTCTCCCAGCGACCGGCAGTCCCAGGATAAGAGGCATGGAAGTTGAGCCTACTCAGGGTCAAGCTGCTCGTTCTGAGCTTAAACAGGGTGACCAGGCAGATGTTCACATAGGTGCTGGCTGCCCTTCTGAACCAGAGGCTACTGCTCTGATTCCTGTCCAGGACCACAAACTCTTAGGAGAGGGCAACTCAAAGGCTGCTGACAGCAAAAGACTTGTACTTGAAAATATGACTGAAACAGCACAAGACGTTCCTGCCATTCTTGATGCCAGAGATTCACCAACAGCTGCACCAAGGCCACAGGATACATTTTCTGACTCACAGCCCCCAGCTGAGTCATGTAATCAGCCTTGCTCACTGCCTGGACCCGTTCCTGTGGCTGTTCCCAAAGACACATGCGCTGAAGCTCCCATCAGCGACTTGCCACGCACTGATCTAAAAGTGTCAGAAAATCAAAGTGGAGGTATTTTGCCTGAGTCTCATCTGGATCATGAGAAAATGCCCCCCTCCACACTTGGAGGAGAGGGAGAAGCGAGACCTCCTTTGTCTGCAGAGCACAGCCCAGGGGTTGTGGGAATTGAGGGTCCATCCAAGGTCCTTGTCCAGGTCAGGTCCTTTGTTCTTCCCATGGAGAGCACCCAGGATGTGAGCTCCCAGATCATCTCAGATAGCACTGAAGTTAGAGAAGTGCAGTTGCCAAGTTGTCACAATAATGAACTTGAAGTGGTTTCCGTTGCAAGTTGTGCTCCCCAGAAAGAGGAAGTCCTGGGCAATAAGAGCACACCACCCAAACACATTCATTGTGAAGAGGAACATGTAGCAAAATCTGGCCCACCAGTCATGCCACTGGAATCAGAGAAAACTCTGTCTGTCCAGGCTCCAAGTCAGGAGAACAGAACACCCCTGGTGGTTGGTCCCAGTCCCACTCACTCCCCTGCCAGCAGAAATCATTTAGAGACTCCTCAAAGGCCAGATCAAAATGTTGTGAATGGCCTGGGCAGCCCTGCTTGTGTCTTGAATGTTTCTGCTGGCAGTGATGATAGTGTATTTGATTCTTCTTCGGATATGGAAAAATTCACTGAAATTATCAAAAATATGGACAGCACAGTTTGTGTGCCTCAGAGAAAAAAGAAAGCCAGGGTGCCAAACTCTCCTACTCCTCACTTTTTCATGCCTCCTATTCATGAGGACAATTTGGAAAAGGTGTTTGATCCCAACGTGTTTACCTTTGGTTTGGGGAAGAAAAAGGGAAGCCAGACAGAAATGTCACCAGCCTTACAGCTGATGCAGAATCTAGACACAAAATCTACACTGAGGCCCAAACGTACATCCACTGAACAGAGTATCCTCTTTAAGTCCTCGCACGCTCACACTAATGGGAAAGATGCCCCTCTGGTGACTCCACAAATAAATGACAAAGAGAACAGGGATGTCACAAATGGTGGAGTGAAGAGATCCAGGCTAGAAAAAAGTGCACTTTTCTCAAGCATGCTGTCTTCTTTACCACAAGACAAAATCTTTTCTCCCTCGGTAACATCAGTCAGTACCATGACCACAACTTTCAGCTCTTCTCAGAATACTTCTCTTTCTCGGTCTTCTGCGTCACAGCCCGTGGCTGAGGGTGCCCCACCCTGCACTGCAGATAGAGAACAGCCACACCTTCCTCCCAACAGCTTCTTAAAGGTCTTCAATTTCGACTCATCAAATGCATCTCATTCAGGCTTGAAAAGTCCAAGCTACATGGAAAAATACCTGCAGAAAGAGGAAACCCCCAAAGACCTAGATTCACGAAGCAACCTACACTTGCCAGAAACTAAGTTTTCTGAATTTTCAAAACTGAAGAACAGCGAAGATCCGGAAAAGGCTAATCACATTGAAAGTGCTCTTACTTCGAGCTTGCCGAACTATGGGAACAGTGACACCGATTTCATGGGTCTTTTCAAGTCCAGACGGTTTGACTCAAACCTTTCTTTCCATGGAATGTCATTATCAGATCCAACAGTAAGTAGCAACATGTGATCATTTCTTTGGAGTATTTATACAGTGAGAGAAGAGAGGGTGATGAGCAATGCATGTTATTCTTTTAGAAATGGTTATGCTTGTCATTTTTTTATTCATTGACCACATACTTAGAAACCTATGTATAAGAGTCTGCCAAGGTCCAAGAAAAAGTTACTAAGTTTCTGTTCTCAAGGTATTCATAGTCCAGCAGGGAAAATAACTTACTGATATTTTAAGGTACTTGTGAATTTATATGCCATATTATGAAAGGTAGAGATAAAGTACCTTGAGAGTTCAGAGACAGATAAGATGTTTTTCCTTACCTAGTTTTGCATAAAAATGCTAAGTACTATAGATACAATTCTGAAGATTTGTGAAGCAGCTTCCTTTATTTGGAAAAGCCCCTACTTATTCCTAATCCCTTTTCTTGTGCTGTAAGGTTCACTCTTCCTTTCCATAAGTAGCAAGAAATGTATATGTTATGCATTGGAGAAAGAATTTTCTCTTTATTTGGAATTAGTTTTCATCAGGGAAGTGTTTTTTTCCTGCAAAGCCTGGGAAGAGTAAAAAATTTTGGTTCACATCAGATCTTTCCTTTAATATTGTACACAGGGCAGCAAGATATGATTTTGAGCAACAATGATGATTTCTGCATCTTCTTCTATCTGACTGCTGACATGCTTTCCTTTATTCAGTTTTTGATGTGAATTTGTGCCTTTCTCTTACCAAGCTTGACACTCAAATTGAGAGAGGTTTAGAGGCCAGCACTGTTAGCCCAGACACATGTACTATACACCTCTATTCCCTCTCTGTTCCCCTTGCCCACCCTGTGGACCAGGCCATCTGCCATGTGCAGACCATCATCCAAGAGAGTTTACCCAAGCTGAAGTCACCTTGACCCCTTCCTCCTATGGACAAGGCACAATGACACTTTCAGTTTGTTGTATTGGCTTTGCTACTGGCCTATCATAGAAGATACTTCCGGAAGCTCTTTCAAAAAACATAGTTGTGTTTCCAGTAGAGGTTCAGATCCTTCTTTTCAAAAGTTTTCAAATTTTTGATCTCAGGATGATTTTATGTTTAAAAATTATTGAAGACTCCAAAGAGCTTTTGTTCATGTAGGTTATGCCTGTCAGAATTTATTGTATTAGAAATGAACACTAACAAAAATATAAAATGCAAGAACACACAGTGTACATTTCATTAGCCACCATGGCAGTGATGTCATGGACCATCTGGAAAATTCCACTGTATACTGTGAGTAACGAGAGTGAAAAAGGTAGATACCCTCTTCTTCTTATGAAAATAGTTTTGACCTGTGGACTCCCTGAAAGTCCCTTGGGAACCCTCCGTGGGTCCCTGGACCACACTTCGGGAACCGCTACTGTATATGACCATTACATGATCAGTCTACAGCTCTCAGAAATCAAGCTTTTAAGTATTTCTCTCAAGCACGAAATTTCCACTGGTCCACTTCCCATTCATTACGGCCTCACTCTCTCTTTCCTATTATCCTTGGATCACTTCTGCTATTTGACAACAGTCTGATGAGCGTGACAACAGAATATACAGTTTCCTTGTGGAATCCCTTGAAAAACCAAGCCAAATGGAGTAAAAAGGAGGAACAAAGTGCATTATACCTCCTGTGTTTTCCTTTAGGTTTTGGGCTTTGTTGATTATATCAGCTATTCTATCTTCCATGTATTACCTAAATTTGGTTTTAAATTGTAAGCTTTTCCTTCAGCTTATGTACCTCTAATGTGTACATATAAATAAGTAAATGCCATTGTGACTTCTAATAATGCTCTACTGAGGCCTTCCTCTGGTCTTTTGGGCATATTCCACTCTGCACGTCACATCAAAGGCAGTCCTTAAAATAGGCATCTTGGTCGACATTGAAAGTAGTCAGTGTTTTATAATATTTTTACATGTGTAATTACTATTTTTATAGTATTATGCATTTCTGGTTTTACTGGTCTTGTCACATGGTCTTGAAAATGATTAGTTTTGTAGCTATATAAAAAACATATTTCATCTATCAAAAAGGGAGTGATTAAATATACTGTGTGCAGTGTACATTGTGAAATACTCCATAAACAGTCTTTTATTTAGACTAGTAGTTATTATGTGGTGGTGGATGTTACTATGAAAAAGCAATATTTATAGATTTGTATAAGATGTGTGTATATGAATACATAAAATTAATTCAGCTCACTCTAGATAAATGATTAATACATTATAGTTTCTCTTTCTGTGAGATGATACTGAGATTATTTGAGTTATAATCTGCTGAGGTCTTATTTTATAAATTCAGGTAAAACACAGGGCTGACTCTTGAGTCCTACATTTTCTAGATTGGTGAAACTAGCCCAGGCATTTAAATGAGGAGAAATCGGAATGGCGAAATCACTTGGGCGGGGGAAGCTCTTAATAGTATAGACTCAAAGAGAGTTTTAATACAATTTTGGCATAGATAAAGGTAGACTTGATTCAAAATTGATAAATCGTGAGGTGAATATGATCTTACTCAAAGGGTCACAGGAGGAGAAAAGAGGACTGTTATGCAAACTTTAATTACTTGTTGCATTTTTGTTCATCTGATTACAGACGCTTAGAGGAAGTGTCCAAAATAAAATCAATCCCCGACCTGGAAAGGTAAGATTATTTTCTATTTATAGTCTAGACTTTATTTTGGTTTGATGAAGCACAGTAAGGAATGCCACCCCTGTCCTTCCCCGGTAGGTAGTGATCTATAGCGAGCCTGACGTCTCTGAGGAGTGTATCGAAGTCTTCAGCGACACAGAGGATTGCAGCTCATGGAGCCTCTCGCCTGTGATCCTCCTGAAAGTTGTCAGAGGCTGGTGAGAACGGCGCTTTCCCTTCCCACCTCACGGGGTCTATGTTTCACATTTTTAGTTCCCTTTTTGGTTCTTAATCCTTATTTAAAACTTTGCCCTTTTCACTGTAAAGGGCATAAAATACTAGTCACAATGAGTAATAAAAGGAAATCATAATAAAAAATGAAATGTGGTTTTTAATCATGTTTCTGATTATAGGGGCGATACATGTTCTTTGCTAGAAAAATCAGAAAAGTGTAGCAGTGTGAGTTTCTTTCCCCATATAACCCATATAACATTGGTCTGGACTAATGAACACTGGAGTCCATAATATGCTTTTGGTTTCTGAATTTTCAACGAGGCTGATAAGAATTGTAGTAGTTACATTGGTAGAATTTTTTAAATTCCCTAAGAGAAAAGACATTTTGCTAACTTTTAAAATAATGGTTTGGTGAAGGACTAAGTTAAAAGTTATTCTTTAACTTTTTGATAACAGCTAGTAAAGAAATTGGTGAAAAAATCATTTTTACCAGCTTAATTGCTCCTAGAACATACACGGGAAGTTGAATTAAAAAAAGCAGTAAAAAAATTACTTAGGTGGCATGAATACTTATCTTTGCTACCTATTTATAAACTTGTTTGAAATGAACAGATAGGGCCCTAGATATTTGTGTTTAAAAAAATTAGTAAGCTTTTCTTTTGGTCTCCATTTGATTAAATATGCAGCATCTTTCTTATAAGGTTTTAGGTATTTTACTGGATTTTCCTATATAGTCAGCATATTCATTAGGAAAATTCAATTAGCTTTGGTTCTTAAATTTGAGGACTGAAAAGAACACTAAGAGTTTTTGTTTAAAAATTTTGTTTTTAATAAAATAGTGCTTCTTTTTTTGCAATTTTTGTTGTCTTTTCTCTTTTCTTGAAAGTGTAAGCATTTATGAACAGCACTGTTATATACAGGGTTTGACAAAGCAGGCTTACAGTTGTGAGTGTGCAAAACAGAGTTCTTGTATTATTATTTATTATTTTTCATACAAACAAATGTAAACCTACTTTTGCCCATGCCTGTGTTGACATGAAGTTTTTCTTCAATGTTTGGATATTGTTGCGAAGGATATTTTAAAAATGCTTTCCATTAACATGCATGACTAGAAATAGTAAGTTTAAATCCTTCTAAAAGAAGTGTTTTCTACGCATATAAAGAGAAGGAATTATACTAAAACTCCATTTAGCTGATGTATTACTGTTTATAAGTCTCCACTGACTGGCAATTCTACTGACATTAGTATCTCTATAACATTAATATTGATGGTGAAAAGTTCTCTAAGATCCTGATATAATTTTTGAATTGTCAGAGTCCAAGTTTTAGTAAATTTTATTTTTATGGAGAGATTATATACTTTCATTGTTAGAGAATTGGCCATAATATATGATACACACACACACACACACACACACACACACACACACACACACACACAGTATCTATTAGCCAGAATATTTGAGTAAGCTAAATCTCCCTCACCAGAACTGCCTAACAATTGTGCTGTGTTTTATGCTTAGTTGGATTTTGTATGAGAAACCAAATTTTGAGGGGCACTCCATCCCCTTAGAAGAAGGAGAATTGGAACTTACTGCTCTCTGGGGGACAGAAGATATTTTGGAAAGAAAGGAGGAGGAAGAGTCGGCTAAACCTGTGGTGATTGGTTCAATGAGACATGTAGTCAAGGTAGGTCTTGGGAGAGCCAGGGTCCATCCATCCATCCACCCAATATATTTAGTTATTGAATGCCAGGAGAGAAAAGTTCATTTTATGAAATAAGTGATTGGGGAAAGAAATTGATTGGTGTTTATGGATTTACTTTCTACAATTTAAGTAGTTGTATACTTTATTTTTTAATATATTTTATTGATTATGCTATTACAGTTGTCCCATTTTTCCTCATCATTCCCCTCCACCCTGCACACCCCCTCCCACCCACATTCCCCCCTTTAGTTCATGTCCATGTTTCATAAGTTCTTTAGCTTCTACATTTCCCACACTATTCTTGCCTTCCCCCTGTCTATTTTCTACCCACCATCAATGCTACTTATTTTTTTCTCCTTCTCTCCTCCTCCCACTCCCATTGCTAACCCTCCATGTGATCTCCATTTCTGTGTTCCTGCTCCTGGTCTAGCTGTTTGCTTAGTTTGCTTTTGTTTTAGGTGTGGTTGTTAATATCTGTGAGTTTGCTGTGTTTTTACTGTCCTATTTTTTTATCTTCTTTTTCTTAGATAAGTCCCTTTAACATTTCATATAATAAGGGCTTGGGGATGATGAACTCCTTTAACCTGACCTTATCTGAGAAGCGCTTTATCTTCCCTTCCATTCTAAATGACAGCTTTGCTGGATAGAGCAATCTTGGATGGAGGTCCTTGACTTTCATGACTTGGAATACTTCTTTCCTGCCCCTTCCTGCCTGCAAGGTCTCTTTTGAGAAATCAGCTGACAGTCTGATGGGAACTCCTTTGTAGGTGACTGTCCCCTTATCCTTGCTGCTTCTAGAATTCTCTCCTTCATTTTAATCTTGGCTAATGTAATAATGATGTGCCTTGGTGTGTTCCTTCTTGGGTACAATTTCTTTGGGACTCTCTGAGCTTCCTGGACTTCCTGGAAGTCTATTTCCCTTGCCAGATTGGGGAAGTTCTCCTTTATTATTTGTTCAAATAAGCTTTCCACTTGTTGCTCTTCTTCTTCCCCTTCTGGTACCCCTATAATTCAGATGTTGGGATGTTTAAACATGTCCTGGAGGTTCCTAAGCCTCTCCTCATTTTTTTTTTTTTTTTTTTGAATTCTTGTTTCTTCTTTCTTTTCTGTTTGGTTGTTTCTTTCTTCCTTCTGGTCCACTCCATTGATTTGAATCCCAGTTTTCCTCCCATCTCTATTGGTTCCCTGTGCATTTTTCTTCATTTCACTTATTGTAGCCTCCATTTGTTTCTCTAATTTGCGACCAAAATCAACCAATTCTGTGAGCTTCCTAATCACCAGAGCTTTGAACTGTGCTTCTGATAGGTTAGTTACCAGTGCCATGACTCTGCATGTGATAGGTTGACCACCTCCTGGTCGCTCAGATGAATTAGCTCCTGGCCCCTGGTCTGTTCTCCCTTTTGAGCCATCCTTGGTTTGGGGTTTTTTGTTTTTGTCTGGTCGCAGCTGTTCTGTAGTAAGGGGTGGAGCCTTAGGCGTTCACCAGGGTGGGGCAGCCCAGTCGCTGGGTTGTGATGCTGGACATGGGGGCTGGGTCCGAGAGGGAACAATGGCACTTGCTCTGCACTATCTCGTGGATTCCAGTCCCTTCAGCCTCTTTTCCCTATCAAAATGGGCCCTTCTGGTGCTGATTTCTGTGTGGGTGGGTCTGTGCACTTTCCAGGACCCCATGGGTCTCCCCAATGAACTCTCCTGTGAGGCTGGGACTCCCACCTGGCACCTCAGCCCCTACAAGTATTTTCAATGGGTGCTTTTAGGCTTCACTTCCCAGTGCTGGGGCCCTGCATCACGCAGTCTGACTTGCTGCTTGTTTTTGCCTGGTTTACCTGTGCACAAATGTGTGTCCATGGTTTGCTTGGCCGCCTGTGTGCCCGGAGTGACTGTGTGCCTGGGACCACCACCAGCTTATCCCACTGTGATCCAACTCCACCAGTCGTGGACTCTGCCAGCCGCTGACTCTGCCCCTCTTACTAGTCTGGGTGAATCGTTGTTGTCGGACTCCCGCACAATTCAATTTCTCTCTGTCCTGGTTGGGTTATCTTTTTTTTTTTTTGGTTCTATATTTTTGTTGTCCTTAATCTCGGTTGTGAGAGGAGGTACAGCGTGTCCAGCTACACCTCCATCTTGGCCAGAAGTCTCAGGTTTATGGTTTTTTTGAAACACAAACATAAGTTGTCACATATATTCAAGAAGTTCATTGAATTTGCTTCTTTTGGTAATGTTTGAGAGAGACTCCCCTGAACTAATATTCAAGTGCTATTGTTTCTTCTGGACATTAGTTCTCCTAACTCAGCAATCAAATATTAGTAAAGATTTGATTAGCACTTAGGCCCTCAGCCAGGAGAGGCCTTTGAAGAATGTTTGATAGACCATGGACATGCAGGGCACGGAACAGCGATCAAAGCGCAGAGATTTGTGATCACCCTAATTGTGCTCTTGCATTAACTTAGACTGAACTGCCATCACAGAGGTTCAGTCACAGTCAGGGGAGTTTCCACAGGGGACTTTCGGGCACAGAACAACAGCCGAGGATGACTCCTGGCATGGCCACTCTGCAGACCAGATTCTCTGGGGCCAGGTGGTCACATCAGAGCAAGTAACTAAAACTCATGTCACCAAGGAAAGCCAAGCAGTTGTTCAATGAGGATGAGAAAAATAAATATGTTCCAAAACTTTAACAAAATACATTTTTGGTGATCTTTGCTTGAATGTAAAACTCAGACACATAATGAAAGCAATGTGTCTGCCTGAAAAGAGCACATATCATTCAGTCATGGGTGAAAACAGGAAGGGGATGAAGTGACAGGTGCTCCATGTGTAGGTAAAACTTACGTTAATTGTTTGAAAACTGAGCTTACTATAGAGTTATATAAATGGTGTGATTATTATTATGTGTGTATGTATGTACTTCTTTTAAAGGATTACAGAGTTAGTCATATTGATTTATTTACGGAGCCTGAAGGGCTGGGAGTCCAGAATTCCTACTTTGATGACACCGAAGAAATGCAGGGGTTTGGCATAATGCAGAAGACTTCTTCCATGAAAGTGCACTGGGGCACGTAAGTACTTGCCTTACTTTACTTTAAACACAATTTTAATGAAGTTTTTTGGGGCGAGTGTTGCACTGGAAAGAAAACTTAAAACATTCTGTCTCTGATCTGTTTGTTGTGAAGAAATTGTTGACTAAAAGGTTGGTGTTTTTCTTTTTAATAAGGCACATAACACACTGATTCTTCTGTACAGCTCTGACAAATGGTAACAATGTCTTGGAGGAAGTGCAGGGGGAAATGCATGTTTAATGTAGGGATTTCCTTATCACGGGGGAACCTGACTCATTCAAAGCTGAGTAATTCAAAGGGTAATTCTTAGCATGTGCCCCTGATATTTCAGGTGGGATAGAGGCCAATACTTCCTTTAATGTTTCCACACAATGCTGTCCAAAGCCCCTAGGACACCGACTTCACAAATCACAGGAAACTGCAAGAGTATCTTGAAGGAAATGAGACTATCTCAGGTGGGGGAGAAATGAGGACAGAAAGCGCAGGCTGCCGCATGGAAGATCGGTGTCTCTAACGTGGAGTGCACATTGCAGGGCGTGTGAAGGGTATCCGTGGAGATTCAGGGAAAAGAAACCTGAATGCTAATGTTCCTTTACATTTTATTTAAAATCTCCTCCTTTTAAGATTTTTTGCATGTTTTCTAATAAGTTCATAATATATTCAGTGGTGATGTATAATTTATAAATATTCATATATTCAGAGAATGCGCAAAAATATTTATTAATAGGATATGCATAGGATAATGCGTATGTAATGTGTCGGATGGTAAATACTACAAGAAACATAAATTATAAAGAGGGACAGTGGTAGCGGTATTTTAGACAGGGTGGTCAGGGGAAGGTCTAACGTGGTGTAACACCTGGAGGAATGCTCTGGGGATATTTGAGGGAGGAGGGGCAGGGGGTGGCCTAGGCAGGGAGTGCAGTGTTTGCAGAGCCCTACTGGGCATGTGTGGGGAGCTGGGAGGAGGTCCAATGGCTGGAGTAGAATGAGCTGGGAGGAAGCTGATGGGCGGGAGGCCTCAGGTCCTGTCAGGCCTTCTAGGCTTGGGAAGGATTTTGTTTTTCTCAAAGCAGCCTGGGTAATTGTGAACGAGTGTGATCTAACTTGTGTTTTACAAAGGTCACTCTACCTGCTATGTAGAAAATAAACTGTGATGAGGTGAGGGCAGAAGCCAAGAAACAAGTTAGGAGGTGGTTATAGTTACATAGGCAAGAGGGTTTGGTGACTTAGACAGCGTGATGGTGCTGGTGAGAAATGATCAGATTCTGGTACGTTCTGAAGGTGGAACTGACACCATCTGCTGAGAGACTGTATGTGAGGTGTGGGGGACTGAGAAACGTCTAGTGTTTGTGACCCTGGCCTTTGTTGGAATCTTGAAACACGAACATAGGTCACAACGTTTATTCAAGGGGGTCACCTTTTTAGTTCATTAAATTTGTTCTTTTGGTTGATGTTTGAAAGAGTCCACCCACCCCCCAAATAAACCCAAATGTTATTGTCTCTTCTATACATCAGTAGCTCTGCAATCAAATATCAATAGAGGTTTAAGAAGACTTGGAGGAGCAGGTTAGGAGGAAGAGGGAAATTCTAGAGGTCAATCTTAGAGAAGTGAGGTTGAATGTGCCAGCTGGACGTTGAAGCCAGGGTCAGGGAGGAGACTGGGTGCCTGAGACTGGAGTTCTGAAGGGCGGCTGGAGGTATAAATTTAGGCGTCATCAGCGTGGAGAAGGTTTTAAATCATGAGCTGGGTGAGATGTCAAAGGGAGTGAGTACAAAGAGCAGAGCCGCAGGCACTTTTATATTTACTGATTGGAAAGAAAAGGAGGAATCTAGACAAAAGAAAAAATGTCTTCATCTCTTACTGCCTTTAATTTTTTTTGTCATCAATGAGATTTAAAGTATGAGTGTTGAGAAATATTACTTACTTTGGAAAAGAATGAACTGGGTGTCTGTCATAATGTTTTAATCTCAATATGCAGAAGGTTTCCTGACTCAGGCTTGGGCTACGTGGAACCTAATGAGCTTCACTTAACATTTCTTACCTTGAGGGTAAGTTTAACTTGTGTCGTAGGTGATGGTCACACATTTGTCATAGCTTTCGTGTATGATGTGCTTGCATGGCACGGGCCTCTTCTTCCAGGCCGTTCACTGCTATTGCCTCTAGGAGAAGAGAGAGCTGTCTTTGATGTCAATTCAAAGTTTGGGCACATTGAACTTGCTTGGTCAGCAATGGGAACAGGTCATTAGCGCTTTTATAGAGCTCTAAGGGGAGTCCTGATGGGTCGGGAGAAGTCACTGATAATACATACCGGAGCTCATTTTGCCTCTGTCGGAGCACCAGTCCCCCGACCTGGTGTCAGAGAGCTCTTTGCTGTGGGAGGCACTTTCAACAATCTACTAGGAGACTTATCCTGCTGCCTGTTGGCTCTGGATTAGGCTCTTGTACACAATGCAAAACAAGGGTGTGGCTTGTCAGATTTTTATTTAGGGAAATGAATAATTTCAAGATACATTTTTCTTTCCTATTCCGTTGAGCACAGGAAAGATGTACAGACATGAAGGTACACCTTTTGGAGGGTATATTTCTCATAAACAACAAAGAATTTTAAACCTTCAAAGGAAGCATAAAGACCATCTGTGCCTGGCTGGTGTGGCTTAGTGGATTAAGCACTGGCCTGTGAGTCAGAGCGTTGCAGGTTCGATTCCTGGTTGGGGCATGTGCCTGAGTTGCAGGCCATGTCAGGTCCCTAGTTGGGGGTGCGCTGGAGGCACCCATACGTTGATTTAAAAAAAGAAAAACAACAGACCATCTGTTTAACCAAGGAAGACAGGCTTTGGTCATTCACTCAATGTTAGGATTAGCTGTTAGCAGAACAGTTACTAGAATACAAGTGTTCCGATGTCAAGGGACATATTTTTTAATAGCCAAATATTTTTTATCTATTTTATTATGAAGCAATTGGTCATATAGAAGAATGTATGTGTATATATTAATTATGAAGCCCAGTGATGAAACAAACCCTGGTGTGCTCACCACCCAACTCAGGCCCTCACCGTTGCCCACGCAGCCGCAGCGCCCTGCGTAGCCCACCCCGGACCCATCCTCCAGACCCCTCTCCATGCATGTCACTGCTCTCTGGAATTTTGTGTTTTTCTTACGCCTTTATTTTACAGAGTGGCCCTATAGTATCTGTCCCCATAATATTTTAGTTGTGCTTGCTTTCGAATTTTATAAAAATATTTTCAAAGTTCCTTGTGGCTTGTTCCTTTTTCTCTGTATCATTTCCAAGATTACCCATATCAATGAGTATATTTGTATTTTATTCTTTTTTATTACTATATAACATTCATTGTTTATATTTCCTTGGGGAGTATACCATATCAGAGCCCAACTTCTTACTATGAAAGTTTTTAGACATAACAAAAGTAGAAATAGTTCAGTGAACATTCATACACCCTCCACTTAGATTTAATAATTAATATATTGTGCCCTGACCGGTGTGGCTCCATTGGTTGGAGCATCATCTCATAACCACAAGGTTGTAGGTATGATTCTCTCAGGGCATGGACCTAGGTTGTAGGTATGATCCCTAGTCTGGATGTGTATGGGAGGCAACCAATCGATGTTTCTCACATCAGTGTTTCACTTTCTCTCTTTTCTTCTCTCTCTAAAAGTAATGAAAAAATGTCCGGGGATAGGCATTTAAAAAATTAATAATTTGCCATAGTTGCAGATGCCATGACCCTTCATTCCTGTATACTTCACTTCACCCTGCATCTCTTTATGATGACATTCTCCTGCACAACTATCTTTATTGCATCGAATAAAATGAACACTGCGTGGATGGTAATATTTCATCTGTAGCCCATAACCAAATTTTCCCAATTGTCGCAGGAATATCTCTTATGGATATTATTTAATAATCAAGAGCCAATCAAAGTTCATATAAACATATTTTGTCTGTGTCTTTAAGTCTCTTACTCTCTGAAGGACCCCCATTTTGTTTCCCATGACACTGATGTTTCAAAGTGTTCGGGTCAGCTGTCTTAGAGAAAATACCACACTCTGGTTCACCTCTATTTCTTCACGATATCGTTTAACTTCTTCCTCTATTGCCTGAATTTTCTGTATTTGAGGGGTTGGGTCTAGTTGTAGGATTGGATGCAGGGTGAATGGTTTTGGAGAAGATACTTCATGAAGCTATGGTCACATACCACTTGTTGCCATGTGTAATGCACACCCGCATTTTTGTGCACATTATACGTGGAATTATCATACCCATTAATATACCCATGGTATGTAATCATTATACACATGTATAATGCACATCCTTATTTTTCCCTCAAATATTTGGGCAAAAGTCCACATTATCCATGACAAAATACGGTATTTGCGTTGCATCACAAAGGAGGCACACGCTAACCAGCTCCACACCCACGATACCAAGCTGAGTTGCTTGGGAAACGTGCTGCCTCCCTCACCTCTCCATTGTGAAGTACATTTTTCTCTTTGAGCTTCATAGGTCACCCTCTTTTGAATGACCTCAAAGTTGGCACATTCACACATAAACTTTTGAGTCCCCAGTTGGTTTCTGTAAACAGCCAGCATTCACGTGTAGCCGTGTCTGGAGAACAACACTTGGAATCCAGCTGGAAACTCTGTTTTTGGTTTAAGAGCAAGTGAACAAGATAAGACAAGTTTTTTCTCCTGTGACTTAAAGGGCATTTCTAAAGCAGTAACTTCATACATTTATTTTAAAAAATAGATGAAGGGGAAGGGTTGTTAAGGAACATGTACAAAGGACCCATGGACCAAGCCAAAGGGAGGTAGGATTGAGGGTGGGAGGTGAGGTGGGTGGGGCGGGGGAAAGTGGTGGCAGGAAAATGGAGACAACTGTACTTGAACAACAGTAGGAAAAATAAATGTATAGATGGACATTGTTATTACTTAACAATATTTATTTGCATGCATACATTTGTCAGGTTTTTTTTAAGAAGTCCATACTTTATAGTTGTACTGCATATTCATAATATAGGCAAAAGCTCATTACCTAAGTACATGGGGCAATAAAAGAGCACCTTTAGAAACTGAATAACGCTGCCCGAAGATAGCTCCCCCCCTCCTGAGGGCCTCATGAATAATGCATCTTGTTGGAAGAGAATTTAGGAAAGATGAATCACTGTCTTGTTGGAGTAAAATTTAGGAAAAATGAATCACACTCTGTAAATGAGTTTTCAAATTCCAGAGTCCATCTGATGTTCAGAAGTGTGGCTCCCAGGAGGCCCTCAGTGCGTGCTCTCCAAGGAGTGGTCTCAGGAGAGTGGCCTTTCCGAGTGTATCAGTTTGTGTTGTTTGTCAGCACATCCCCCTTCGCCCAAAGTGATTTGCTTCTGTCAGTGTTAGGGGACTGAGTCACATGCTTCCAGGGCAGTGAAGTGATTAGCATCGGGTGAATAAATCCCCTCTGAATTCAAACTATAAAAGGAAAGACTTAATGAGCTGGTACTTTGGTCAGCATCATCTCAAAGCCTCAGAGTTACTTGTGTATGAGCCATCCATTGTGGTTATGAAAAACTGAGCCCATTCACTTGTGAGGAGTCAGACTTCGAGGCCCTGGGCTTGTTAGCCTACTAGCACTGTTGATGATGAACTGCGTTGTTTACCTAGGGCAAGAAGTGTGTGGAGTGCCTGCGAGAGCACTGAGTTCTAAAATATATCTAATGCACCCTTCACTGTCATGCTTAAATGTCAAGGAGGTTTACAGGACCCCACTCCTTTAGCTCCTGTTTTCGTGTGGTTCAGGGGTGTGGCAGTGGTATTATAAGATAAGCCTCCTTTTTCCCTTAGGTTGATTTTTTTTATTGAAGTGTCTATAACATTTGTGCATCATAAGTGTATAAGCTGAGTGAATTTTCAAAGTGTAACCATCACCCAGATCAAGAAAGAGAACAGAACCAGGACCCCAGAGCCCCGTCACATGCCTCCTTCCAGTTGTCCCCTGGCTGCCATTGTAACAGTCACCCGACTTTTGACACTGGGTGCGTTTTGATCCCCCACATGTACACCACACCCAGCCTCTCAAGTTCGTGTGTGTGTGGATGAGTTTTCAGTAGGATTTTGATTGTAAACCCCTGTATAATTAGCAAGTCTAAAGAACTTACTGATTTATCTTGGGGGACTTCTTAACAAAAACTATCACCAAAAAAAAAAAATGGGCCTTTGGGCCAAAGTTGGGAGCAAGAGAAAAGCAAAGAGGGGGCAGAATCAGACATTTGTTGGTGAGCGACTTCATTTCCAGCACCCCCCTTTTGGCCTAGTATTCCAGGGAACATGGTAGAGGGCCCCTGCCAGGACACTGGCAAGACCCACAAAGAATTTCAGAGCGGAAGTGATCACGGAGAATTCTAAATTCATTTATGAAGAGGGATGTAATAGCCCTCATATAAAAATCACTTCTCCAGCTGCCTTACCTTCTCAGAACCCTCCCAGGAAGCAGAAAACTGACAAGATTTTGTTCTGTCTTTACAAACAGATCTAAAAGACATGATTTCCTGGTTTTCTGGTTTCTAGCACATTGGGGGAGGGGAGGGCCGCTGGTTCCCTGACACAGGAGAAGTGACAGCTGACATGCCTAATAAAAGAGTGTAATATTGAAAAGCCATAAAAACCAAGAGCTCACAAAGCTTTGCATTCTGGGAGTAAGTAGCCTTACGGACTTCAGAGCCCGCGAGGACAGCACTGTGCATTGTCAAGCTCACAGTGGCGATCCTGAGTCATCGGTAGATGACTCAGTGAACAGGGGAGATTACACGCACTCCCTGGAATGAGAAAAGCTGCCATTGGAAAGTGATTAGGAGCCTGGGTCTAGAGTCAGCGGGACCAGCCCTGCATCTGGTGTTTATAGCTGCGAGGCCCTGGGCAGTTTACTTGACCTTCTGTAAAATGAGGACAACAGTGTTCCATCCTCATAGCATTGTTGTGAGGGTTAGAGGGAATTCAGTGCAGCATCCTTATCCAGCTCTAGGTGGGTGTTAGCTGCTACTAATTTTTCACAATGTGACAAATGAGTAAATGCGGCATCTATTCTTTGGTTACAAATGAGATGTTGCCTTTCAGAACACAGCCTGAGATTTCCCAGCCAGGGCCTCTCTACAGACACACAGAGCAATGCGGTAACTGCAGTTGCTCAAGGGGCAGCTGCGATTTTATCACTTGGGAGTAATCTCCCAACACTTTGGTGTTGACACTTTGAAGCAATTCGTGATATACATTAAAATAAATGGACAAAAGCAGCCACAGAGACAAGCAAAGACTCTTAAGGAGAGGCACATATAAGGGTTTATTCCACCTCATGTCTAACATTGCTGCGTGTAACCGTACATTGTCCAGGTCCGTCCGCATCCTCTCCTGTTCTTTTCCTTGCTCATCAGTGGGTCCTGGGTACCACTGAAATAACGACGAATTGTCTCTGTTTCTTTCCTCCTCGGTGCTTAGGTGGCTGGTTTATGAAGAGCCTGGATTTCAGGGTGTCCCCTGTATCCTGGAACCTGGCGAATACCCTGACTTGTCCTTCTGGAACACGGACGTCGCATTCATTGGATCCATGCGGCCTCTGAAAATGGTAAAGTGAAATGTGACTGTTCTTGGAGTCAGTGATTTTTTTTTGCCAGCCCGACATCAATAATTCACAGGATGTGACTTAGAAGCAAATAAAGTAGACTTTTAAAAACAAATATGTATTAGATAGAACTTACTGCTAGATAGAAATAATAGAAAGGATAACTTGCTAGGTGCTACAGGTGGAAAAATGTGGAGAGGCCCATGTCCTTTGCCTTCAAGCATTCTCAGCCTCTCAGGGCCCCAGATGTGGGCACAGAGCTTACTTAAGCCCACGGCAGGTTTAGGGAGTCAAGCAAGTAAAGAGTTAAACCTTTATGGAAAATGGGGAGAAAGGACAGATAACGTCCAGCTTGTGGGTGATGTGACAGAGTAGGGGATGCTTAAGAGGATAAATCAAGTTGGGTCTTAGATGGGTGATTTTATTTTGCTTTTATTTTTTTATCCTCACCTGAGGACATGCTTGTTGATTTTAGAGAGAGGGGAAGGGAGGGAGGGAGGAGGAGGAGGAGAGAGAGAGAGACAAAGACATGAATGTGAGAGAGAAACATTGATTGAGACATCGGTCCATTTCCTCACCTACACCCCTTACCGGTGACCGAACCCACGGCCTTTTGGTTCACAAGACGATGCTCCAACCAACTGAGCCTCATCTGCCAGGGATATGGTTTTTGTTTTTTTTTTATTTTATTTTAGAGAGAGGAGAGAGGGAGAAAGAGAGAGAAACATCAATGTAAGAAAGAAACATTGATTGGTTACCCCTGCACGGGGATTGAACCTGCAACCCTTTGCTGTATGGGATGATGCTCCAACTAACAGAGCCACCCTGCCAGGGCCTTAGATGGGTGACTTTAAATGGAGATGTCTGTCACAGAATCCACTGCAAGAGCCAGGCGGGTGGGGCTGGAAAGCACAGGGCATGCTGTGGACCAGCCCAGTTGTAGGGACTGGAGTCTGGGCTGCATGTTAGCTCTGGGGGCACTGGGTCTGGATGTCTAAATGAATGTTGTCTTCCCAAGCATGTGCCTTGGAAAGGACCCCCTGCGTCCTCTGCCCTACCCCTCCCTGTGTTGCGCCTCGTTCTCTGTCTGGTTCTTGTGCGGGACTCGGAGCCTCAGGAGGATCCCAGCTACAACCATCTGGCCCCGCTGGGAACACAGTGGGTGCTGCAGCGTGGTAGGCATGCACTGCCCAAGCATGCGAGGCACGAGGGAGTTCTCCTTTCAAATGTTTCTGAAATTCCACTTTGCGGTTGTCTTCCGAGTCAGTCTGAATACATTAGAAATTCAGGAAGATAACTTTTTATCTTAATTTTACGCTTCCCCCAAAACCTGTGGCTTACTCTCCTGCATGTTTGCTGGTCTTACTGCACATGATTTTGGACTTTTTTCTAAACCTACATCTACTTTCCAAGAACAAAGTTTTGTTAGTTTTGTTAGTTTTGTTAGTTTTGTGACTGTATCAGAGAATCCCCCCTGGTTTAGAAGCAGTTTTTAATGATAAACTGTGAAGTTTATGGCATTCAAGTCAGATTACTTTTGAAAAGGGTACTTATTTGGTTGTAAAAGCTCTGGTTTGTTGACAAGATTAGCCACATTCCTTTCTAATTACAGTTCATTTGAGCATCCTCTGTTGTGCTTTTTAAAAAGCTGCTAAATATATATTGGTGAAAAATATTCTTCTGGCCTCTTACCCTATTTTATATTTCTATGTAATATCTTTATATGTTTAATTTTTAGTGAGTTTTGAGGAAGTAAAAGAAAGTTTTTATTATGAAAGCATAACAAGCCCAATAGATCCATCCTTTGGGATGTTTCAAATTTTACCTAACAGTTAATTATTTCAAGAGTCCTCCAGATCACATTGTGAACTCCGGTGAACTTCAGCAGATTTGTAAGCCATGGGTTGCAAAATCAAATGCCTCCGGGGCCAGACAGCAGAGAGATAGGAGTGAACCTGGCTGGGAGTTAGTTGAACTGCGGAGGGTGGAGACAGGCAGACCCAAGCCTGTGTCCGGCTGGCGGATGAGCACAGGGTAGAGTTAGCAAGTTTGGGAGGTGAAGGCTGCTGCCTGTGAGAAGTTGTATCCAGAGATGTCAGATCTTAGGACTACTTTTTAAGAGAAGTGAGACATACTCATTTTTTTGAGAAATTTGCTCAGTTTAAAAAAAAAATGTGACTCCACTCATATGCGGAATCTAATAAACAAACTGAACTACCAAGCAAAATAGAAACAGACCCATAGAGGGAGAGCAGGCTGACAGCTCAGGCGGGGCCGAGAGGGTTGGGGGGTGGAGGGATTGAGCAAAAGAGGGAAAAAGGAGAAAGAACTCATGGACAACAGTGTAGTAACTGCTGGGGGTTGGGGGGGGGTGCAGATGGAAAAGGGTATAGGGTGCATAAACAGTGATGGAAAAAAATAAAATAATAAAGTTAAATTAAAAAGCAACAACAACTAAAACTTATTGGGTCCAAAAACACAGCTAACATGGGTGCAGCTTATACGCCACTTCTATGAGACTCTGCTCTAGACTGTCTTTCTCATGTCTTCATCTGCCTTGTTGGCGATTTTAGAACTGTGTCAACATAAATTTAAACACACTGAATGTAATCTCACTGTGAGGGTCTATGGCTTACCCTGAACTGCCATGTGGAATACAAAAAGGTAATGTATCAAAGACAAGCCATTTTTCTTACTGTGTTATTTTCTCTTTAGGGTGGCCGTAAAGTTGAATTCCCTGCAGATCCGAAGGTAAAATTATATATATTTTAAATTTTATTCCCACTCCATCTCCACGAAGAGAATGCTTGTGTGGTTTTTATAGTTCAGCCTCCATGGCACAAAATTGCAGCCAAAGGGAGTTGTCCCAACTTGCATGTGCCGTCTCCCAGCTGGAAGATGATGCGCAGGGCGCTGGTCGTCACCCAGAGCACACTCGGCTGTGGCTCTCAGGCTCACAGTTGGACCACGTCTGTGATCCGGAGTTGTGTTTTTCCTCACGGCAGGGCGCATCGCTGCTCTCCGGTCGGCCGGGAAAGAGCTTCCAGGACAAGTGATCCCTACTCCACAAATGCTCTTTCTGCTTTCCATGTCGACGACAGAGTCCGAGCTGTCGTTTTTCCGTTTTTAGAACAACTTAGAATCTTCTAGTTCTGTAGTTTGGCCTAAGCAAAATTCTAAATATAAGTTCTAGACGTTGAAACAAAAACCAATTATTTATAAACTGTCTTTTGCACCTGAGCTTTGGGCTCTACCATATCAGGAAAAAGAATTCTGATTTTTAAAATTGTAAGACTGTTATTTAGTTAATTTTCAAAACCATGATGAGAACATTTTAATTTGTGTTCCAAGACTTCGTGCTGTTAAAATGACTGATTGAACGCTTAGCTATGGTGATATTTAGCCCCTTAGAAATTACTGGTATATCTCATTTCTGTTACAGATAGTTATTTATGAAAAGCCTTTCTTTGAAGGAAAATGTATGGAATTAGAAATGGAAATGTGTAGTTTTATCGTGGACGGGAGTGAAACAGAAGAGACTGCTGACGAGCATGCCCCGCTCCTGTCGGCGGGGTCCTTGAAGGTCCTCCGCGGCATGTGAGTACCGCCGGCCTCTCCTGTCGGGATTGCGTTTCTCCCTCTGCGATGAAGTAGCACCACGTTCCCCTCCCCCGCCCTGCCCCAGGGCCGTAACAGATTGCACGGCAGAGAATTTCAAACATGTTCTTCTCAGCCAGTTACGACCTGGGTTTGTCAGCCGCGTGAGAGGCTGCTCTGGGGTCAGTCAGCTGAGCATGGGCCCATCCAGATCGATCAGCTCTTCAATCTTGTGTATTAATATTTTGGTCCAAACTATTAAACTGTTAGTTTGCTTTTTATTTTTTATGATCGTATTTTGTACTTTTCTATCTTACACATTTCCTTTGGAAGTGTATACTTCCAAGTGGCCTTGTAAATAGCCAGAAGTACATATTTTGATTACTGTTTGAAGAATGTTTATCCAGTTTTATTCACTGGCGTCCTTTGGAGTCAGTTCTTACTAAACACACACACACACACACACACACACTCACTCTCTCTCTCTCTCTCTCTCTCTCTCTCTCTCTCTCTCTCTCCCGTCCTCCTTTATAGAACTGATGTGTGTTTCTTAGATTGTTTCCTTGGGGCCATTCTGCTTCCCGGGGCCCCACTCTAGGCTTTGGGGCCTAGTCTCTTCACTTTTAGATAAAAATTCCAATAGTCTTAATGCAGGAGTCCATTTCTAGCTTTATAACTATTGGGATTGTCAGTAAAACTGATGTATACACTGGGAACATTTTAACTCTCCGAGAACTACTGCTCCTTCATGTCCTTTCTGTTGCAGTTGGGTTGCCTATGAAAAGCCTGGATTCACCGGCCACCAGTACTTGCTTGAAGAAGGAGAATACAAGGACTGGAAAGACTGGGGAGGTTACAGCGGGGAAGTCCAGTCTTTACGACCTATATTAGGTGTAAGTCAAAGAGAAGCTAATGGCTAATACTTGGTGTTTGGGGAAAATAAGTGGCTAGCCTTTGAATTTTGATTTTTTTTTTTTTCCCAACAGGATTTTTCCAATGCTCACATGATAATGTACAGTGAAAAGAACTTTGGATCCAAAGGTTCCAGTATTGATGTATTAGGAATTGTTGCCAATTTAAAGGAGACTGGATACGGAGTGAAGACACAGTCTATTAATGTACTGAGTGGAGTGTAAGTGGAGTAACCCAATCAGGATTTTAAACATGAATTTTACCTTGGTTTGTGTCAAACTTATACCTTCTCTGACATAGAGAATTAAACTGAACATCAAATCAGTCATTTAATCCTAATTGCCACAATATTTTCATCAACTGCTTTTTAAAATCTTTCTCATGTAATATTTTTTCATGTGTAATGCAACTTTGGAGTAGGCTTTGGGGTTTTATGATAGAAATCTACAGCTCTCCTTCCCTTGTCATTCTGCATAGAAAGATGCCGAGTTTCTTATGATGGAAATGAAGTAATAATAGTGATTTGACATGAGAAACCTGTGGTTGGGACTGAGTCTCATCTCATTTTCCCGCGGCCCTACCTACACCTGCCCCATTGTGTTTCTTCACTATGCCTTTGACATAAAAATAGTTGTTTCAGTGCACCTGGAGTTAGCAATTGAGTGCTTTGTTAACGCTAAACTAAGTTTTTATTACAAGATGATTAGTCAAGACTCTTTGGGATGCAGGTGACAGAAACGGAATTTATTGACCCACATAATTGAAATGTCCTGGAGAAGGTTTTGCTTCAGTCATGGCTGCGTGCTGGGGCTCAGACTCTGCCATCAGAACTCGGCCTCTCTGGTTCTCTGTCCCTTGCCTGGGCTTTAAAAAATTTTTTTTCAATTATATTTTATTGATTATGCCATTACAGTTGTCCCATTTCTCCCCCATCATTCCCTTCCACCCTGCACATGCCCTCCCACCCACATTCCCCCCTTTAGTTCATGTCCATGTGTCATAAGTTCTTTAGCTTCTACTTTTCCCACACTATTCTTGCCCTCTATTTTCTACCCACCATCTATGCTACTTATTCTCTGTACCTTTTCCCCATCTCTCTTAGTCCCACTCCCCTGTTGCTAACCCTCCATGTGATCTCCATTTCTGTGTTCCTGCTCCTGGTCTACTTATTTGCTTAGTTTGCTTTTGTTTTAGGTGTGGTTGTTAATATCTGTGAGTTTGCTGTCTTTTTACTGTCCTATTTTTTTATCTTCTTTTTCTTAGGTAAGTCCCTTTAACATTTCATATAATAAGGGCTTGGTGATGATGAACTCCTTTAACTTGACCTTATCTGAGAAGCACTTTATCTGCCCTTCCATTCTAAATGATAGCTTTGCTGGATAGAGCAATCTTGGATGGAGGTCCTTGACTTTCATGACTTGGAATACTTCTTTCCAGCCCTTTCTCACCTGTAAGGTCTCTTTTGAGAAATCAGCTGACAGTCTGATGGGAACTCCTTTGTAGGTGACTGTCCCCGTATCCCTTGCTGCTTCTAGAACTCTCTCCGTCATTTTAATCTTGGCTAATGTAATAATGATGTGCCTTGGTGTGTTCCTCCTTGGGTCCACCTTCTTTGGGACTCTCTGAGCTTCCTGGACTTCCTGGAAGTCTATTTCCTTTGCCAGATTGGGGAAGTTCTCCTTTATTATTTTTTAAATAAGTTTTCCATGTGTTGTTCTTCCTCTTCCCCTTCTGGTACCCCTATAATTTGGATGTTGGAACGTTTAAAGGTGTCCTGGAGGTTCCTAAGGCTCTCCTCATTTTTTGAATTCTTATTTCTTCATTCTTTTCTGTCTGGATGTTTCTTTCTTCCTTCTGGTCCACTCCATTGATTTGAGTCCCAGTTTTCCTCCCATCTCTATTGGTTCCCTGTGCATTTTCCTTCATTTCACTTGTTGTAGCCTTCATTTTTTAAATCTAATTTGTGACCAAAATCAACCAATTCTGTGAGCATCCTGATCACCAGTGCTTTGAGCTGTGTATCTGATAGGTTGGCTATCTCTTGGTCACTTAGGTGAATTAGCTCTGGGGCTTTGGTCTGTTCTCCCGTTTGAGCCATTTTTGGTTTTGGGTTTTTGTTGTTGTTGTTTATTTGTTTTTTGGTCTGGCTGCGGCTGTTATGTAGGGAGGGTCGGAGCCTCAGGTGTTCACCAGGGCAGGACAACCCAGTCGCTGGGTTGTGATGCTGGCTGTGGGGGCGGGGTCTGAGAGAGAACAATGGTGCTTGCTCCACTCTGTCTCGGATTCCAGTCCTTTCCGCTGCTTTCCTCAAGCAAATTGTGCCCTTCTGGCCCTGATTTCCATGTGGGTGGGCTTGTGCATGTTCTAGGACCCCATGGGTCTCCCCAATGAACTCTCCTGTGAGGCTGGGACTCTCTCTCACCTGGGCTTTTCTACACTGGCTTTCTACGTGTTGGGCAGGCCCTTTCCACCTGGTGGCCTGTGGCACGTCATCTGGCCTCAGTTCTTCCACCTCACCACTTCCAGTGAGAAGAGCTTCTCGTTCCCACGAGAGTTCCAGGTGTGACTCTGATTCTGTGGGCTTCAGTTGCGTGCACCTGCCCAAATCAGTCATGACAGCCAAGGAGCTGGCCATTGTTGTGTTACATGGTCATCACTGCAGCTGAGATGTAGGTGCTATAGGTGCAGCTGATATATAGGCTCCCAAAGGAGCCTATATATGTTTGGGGTGAGCAGTTCTCAAGGAACATCAGAAACAATGGGCACAAATACTGGATAGCCACACACACAAAAATAAGTCCATAAATGTCTATTAAAAGGAGTTCTACAGTTATTCTTATGATCCAGGCTGATGTCAGTTACAATATGTTAAGAACACCAGTATTCTTATATGAAATCATTTGACCTTGATTCTGTTGAAAGTGCCTGATGTTAGGTTTTTTATATCAGGAGCATTGACACAGGCCATTTGAGTCATTCTAACCTCAATGCTTTTGTATTTCACGGGGCCTTCCACACGTGCCCTGGAAATTCAAGATGTGTCTACAACATGGTATGCCTGACCTGAGTCACATTCACCCAATTCTTGTGTAGTTGTTGCTTGTGGCCCCACCTTGGCAGAATGAATCGGGGCCTTCCGGGCCTTCCAGTGTTAACAGGAAATGCTTTCTATGGGGTCCTGTTCTGGAGCCCTAACATTTTAGAGTCTGCTGTGGATAAAAGGACTGGGATGACAGGAAGTCATCTGTGAATTTCAGATTGCCTTTAAAGTTAATTATTTACAAGGAAAACACAGTGACTAGGCCTGTGTGGACAAATACTAGCACATTTTGATGCTCCCAGGCGTGTGGGTTCAGTTAGTCAGAGCCCAGCCCCGCCCCCTGGAAGGGGAAGCGCAGGGAGCGGCAGCACTTCCCTGGGGCGTGTGCGTGGGGTGTGCTGTCACCCTGTCAGAGCGGTAGCGCTGTGGTGCCGGGAGCCCATCTTTCTTTTTTCCCAGCCCTTGTTATTTGAAGTCACTTGCCTTTAAATAATGTTGCTTTTACATGTTTCTTCTAATTTTAGTCATTTCGAGTAGCATTTCCTGGCGTTGGCTTTTTTCTGGTGGTAGCAGTTGAGTTTGGGTTTGGGGGAAACTGAAAGGAGTACGCGTACGCTCACCACTTCCTTTTCAGTTTTGTGGTTGTGGAAGGGCTTCTGTATGTGCCAGGACCAACTGCTTCCTCACATTTCATTGGTCATTTGACAGATATTTATTGAGGTCTGTTATGTACACAGCATTCATTATATTATGTCCTCAAAGAAGTTACAGTATTTATATAAAACATAATTATTGCTACAAAAGACATAGGGATTAAGTGCTTTGGGAATCCACAGCAGGCAGATTGATTTCCAGTTTGAACTCGGAAGACTTGGGAGCCAGCCCTGAGCCGGGCCATGTGGGACAGGAAGGTGGAGCTGTGCCAAGATCGAGGGAGGAATGCCAACCTGTTCCTTTTTAATAGTGTCAAAGAAAAATTATTTTAACGACTTTATCTTTCCTGCTAACAAAGCATTTTAGTTTGGTTTGTTCTTTCTTAGTATGGAGCTCAAAGTCGGGGGAAAGACCTTTTTTCAGAGTCTTGTTCTGTAGGTTTTTGTTTAAGTCAAGCCCTTTAGATACTCAAATCATAATCTGGCCTAATTATGAAGTGTGTGGACTGTTTGAAGTATAGCTGGAAAGGAAACTTCCTAGGGCAAGTAGCCATTTGGGTCATGAAGCGAAGAGAACTTGGCGAGCCTCAGGAGACTCAGTGCTGGGCTCGATCCTCCCTGGCCACTAAGTGACTGTGTCACCTCGGACAGGCCACTTCCCAGGCAGCACAAACACCAACAGATAGTTCCATGTGATGCCTGCCTGTTACTCAACTGTAAGGTTCTGAGGGCAAGGATTTTGTGTTTCGCATCTTTGCACATCTGTTGCCAGTCAGTCTCGTTCCTAGCACATGGTAAATGGCCAGTCATTGTTTACTGAATGAATAGATGAATTAACTTTTCTGTGTCTTTATGTTCTCCCTTTTGTAAAATGGAAAAACCAGTACATCCCTAGAGCCCGTCATTAGTGTGATAATAGATGTAGAAGCATCTGGAAAGTTCTTAGTATACTAGCATATAGGTATTATTCCTTTAAGCTGTAGATTGACTGAAGAGGAGACACTTGAATATAACAGAACTGAAAAACTTTCTTCCTCTTGAAGACTTTATCTTTGGGTAGGAAATAGCATCCAATAAGTTGGTTTTGTTGATTTCCCTCTCTGAGTGTAGACCACTTAAGAGATAAAGGACAACATCCCAAAGATACTCATATTTAGTGTTTCTGAGCATTTGTTCAATTTTGCTTATTACATAGCTGTGTCGTGTTGGAAATCCTGTTTAAAACAAAATTTTAGTTACTAAGCTGTAGTTTTATTTTTAAATATTTATCAACTTTTTTTTCCCCGTTGTGGTTGGTTGAGCAATACAGACATACCTTCTTGTAATACAGAGCGGGGCAAAAGGAGGTTCGCAGTTGATTGTAGGGAAAATGTCACAGTAATTAGTAAATAATAATATGAGAAGAGACTCTGTATTTCATGCACTCACAACTGTAAGCCTACTTTTGCCACACCCTGTACATTTCTGGGGGAAAAATTTAATGTTGATAACAAAAAGAAATCTCACTTGCCTGTTAAAAGAACTTTGACCCCTACTTCTTGGAAGTCCAAACTGTTTCCTTAGAATAGAATTAGAAAGAAATATAGACACATCCCCATTGGAGCTTCCTCAAGGTGCAGGAATGGATAAGGGAGAACATCAAAAGGTCCACATTAAGAGTCAAATCTTCCAGACAAATCTCTCTGCCCCTAAAAGATTAATGGAGAATCAGGAAAATTATTAAGGTTGCTGATTTGTAAAACAAATGAAGGTTTCTGTATGATACATAGTTACTCAAAGGTGTGTGATAGCTTTATTGTATAAACTAGACACCATAACAAATCAGAGTTTTTGTTTTCTTTTGTTTCCTTAGGTGGGTAGCCTATGAAAACCCTGACTTCACAGGAGAGCAGTACATACTGGATAAAGGCATTTACACCAGTTTTGAGGACTGGGGAGGGAAAAATTGTAAGATCTCTTCTGTTCAGCCCATATGTTTGGTAAGGAGTTACATTTTTGTATGAAAATGTTTAACTGAATTTTGGATTTCCTTAATGTGTGCTCTGCTTCATGTAATACCTAACATGGAGAAGCTGTGCTGATACCATTTTTAACAGTAATTGCTAGTCTGGGAGAGAAATGTTTCTTAAGGTGTCTGCTCTACTCATTTTCTTTTTTCTTCCCTTCAAAACTTCTTAGGATGCTTTCACGGGCCCAAGGAGACGAAATCAGGTAACTTAAAAAAAAAATCCTATTTTTTTATAATTAGGGGCCATCCATTGAAAATCTGAAGTTTCATGTAAAACTTCAGACATTTGGGACATTTTGTCATTGTACCCATTTTTATGCCTGAAAGCATAGCTGTATTTTTAAATTAGATTTAAATTTCTTAATGCTTGATAGCATTGACCCATATCTAAATACTTCTTATAAAATGCTCTCATTATATAATGTTGAATTGTATCTTGTTATATTGAAACACAGTTTACATGAATACACTAAAATTAATATTTCCAACAGCACACATAGTTATTGTGATACACAGTAAAACATTTCCATATTTGCTGTATCTGCATTAGAGAAGTGTTTGCCACAGTCTCTCACTCAGGCCTCTGAATGCTGACCGTGTCCATCAGCTGAAGTGTTACTTTGTTACTCGGGTTCTTTAATGGAGGTGTTCAGACAGCCATAAAATCACAGAGGCACAACCCCCAGTGTAGCCTCCTTTTACTGGCAGGGACAAGATTCTAATACGTCAGCAAGTCTCTTCCATTGAGAGGGAGGGGAACTGGACTGCTTCCAAAATACAGTTTCTCGTTAGTATTAGAACTGATGGGCCATTGTGCTGGCCACGGCGAAGCTTTGAAATGCCTCACGGTGCGTAAGGGCAGGTGGATCCGGATCCGTAGGCCGTGGCCTCTGTTGTTGGGTTGTCCTTTGATGTCTGTGAATCACATTAAACAGTTGGAGTGGTGCAGCCGAAGTATTTCTAACTGATCATTAATGGAGAAATAGAAAATGAAAGGATTTATAAAGTTTGTATCAGTTTACTGTTACAAGAGTTAACTGGTCATGTTTGGGTCATCATTTCAAATGCTGATTGCGTTGATGTGTTTGCAAAATAATTTTATGTATTTCTGTTTACTTTTTCAAAGATTCACTTGTTTTCAGAACCACAGTTTCAAGGTCAGAGTCAAAGCTTTGAAGAAACAACAAGTCAAATTGATGATTCATTTACTACCAAGTCTTGCAGAGTTTTGGGAGGCAGGTGAGTAAAACAGTGGACTGGCAGAGCCTAAGCACCAGTGTGTGTTGGGCGGGGGGCAGGGGGGTAATAGAATTCACACATCAGCAAGCATTTAGTGATACCTCCAGGTGCTTGGTCCTATATGAAACCACCAAGGAATACGAGACCCTGGAAGTACTACAATGTACTTTGCAGCAGCTGAGTGCTGGACATCACACGAGGCGATCAGTGTGGGGTGGAGAAGTTAAAGATCATTTCATGGGATTGGGACCAGGTTCTGTACTCACTAGGTCTATGCCATCGTCCATGAATGAACTCTGAATAATCTCCAAGGCATGTCCCAAGGTAGATTTTTTTCAGGTAGAGAGGAGTAGGATAGACATTCTGAACAATAGGCAAGCATGTGGCTGCAGGGGAGTTGGTGTGTGTGCTGATCAGGGAGCACTCCACCCTCTGTAGCTGGGAGAGGGGAGTGAGTTTGGGAGGGTGGGGTCAGGTCATGAAGGTGCCCTTGAGCATGTGAGTTAGATGGATGCCACAGGAAACACACGGGAAAGACAGCCAGCCCCAAGTGCCGTCCTGAAACAGTGGTTTTATAAAAGCTAGAGAGAGGGGCGAGCCCAAAGTCAGGGAGAACTTGGTTAGGAAACCCTTGGAGCAACCCATGCCAGAGGTGATGAGGAGTTCAGTCCAATGATAATAATAGCGCCATTACTCGTATAGTTCTTTATGGTATAAACGGCACCATCTTATCACTTAGCATGACAAAGTGCAGAGCATGGGCCTTGCATTCAAATGCAATTTACAGCAGAGCTTCACTGTTTACAAGTGCACACCTCCACCTCGGTCTAGGCTCCTCTTTATCTCCTCCCCTGCCTCGTCCACTACCATCAAACACGTATTTTTTGTTCATTTGTTGTCTGTCTCAGCTCACTTAGAGTGTAAGCTTCATGATAGCAGGGGCTTTGTTGTGGCCCCTGTTCTATCCCCACCAGTGGAAAAATATCTGACACACTCTCAGTCCTCGATAAGCATTTTTTTGATTTTTAAAAAAGCCCAACTCTTCTAGGCAAGCATGGTAAATCAATGCCTTATCAATAGTGCTGAAACCCTGAGAGGCTAAGTGACTTAAGTCACGAAGGCATTTGACTTCTGACTCAGTGCAGAGTGCAGAGGTGCAGGAAATGAGGATAGAGGAACGTGAGGGAAAGTTTGGGAGGAAATCGGCAGACGGGGAAGACTGACTAGCTGTGAGGGTTGAAGGATTATTCGGAGAGGGCTCCAGGGCTTGACAGCACTGCGCTGGCTGGGAGGACGTGGTGCCCCGAGCAAGCGGAGCAAGGAAGGCTGGAAGGTGGGGAGGTAAATGCATAAATCGTTTCATGGAGAGAGGTTTTATTTCCCAAATGCAAAGCTAACAACTGACTTATGAGTAATTGTTTGCCACATGATTGAATGCAGAAAATATGTCTAGATATTTTTGAAGAAAGAATACTGTTAGCCACAAGCATTGTTTATTTTATGGAAGGGCACCTCTAACAATCAGACTTCTTGAATAGAAAACCTCAAATTGCATACTGTACATATGTATGTGGTTTTTCCTACTGTAGCTGGGTTGCGTATGATGGAGAAAATTTCTCTGGTAACCAGTATGTGCTGGAAGAAGGCCACTATCCGTGTCTCTCTGCAATGGGATGTTTGCCTGGAACAACTGTGAAGTGTCTTCGTTTTATAGATGTTGTAAGTATGTCCGTCTGAATATAGTGTCATGGAGATGCATGGCTCAGAGCTGAAGGTCAGAGGAAGAAACCAGCAGGTGGACCTACTCGAGCTTAAAGTCAGAGGCAGAAAAAATAGTTGCAATAGAACTTTCTTTTTTTTTAAAGTATATTTATTGATTATGCTATTACAGTTTTCCCAATTTTTCCGCCCTATCCCCCCTCTGCCCTGCACACCCAATCCTCCAGCATTTCCCCCATCTTAGTTCATGTCCATGGGTTGTACACATAAGTTCTTTGACTTCTCCATTTCCTATACTATTCTTACCCTCACCCTTTCTATTTTGTAGCTACCAATTATGATTCTTATTCCCTGTACCTTCCGCCCATCCTTTCCCTCCCCCTCCCCGCTGATAACCCTCCATGTGATCTCCATTTCTGTGATTCTCTTCCTGTTCTGTTGTTTGCTTAGTTGTTGTTTTCATTTTTTTAAGTTCAGTTATTGATAGTTGTGAGTTTGTTGTCATTTTACTGTTCCTAGTTTTGATCTTCTTTTTCTTAGATAAGTCCCTTTAACATCTTAGATAATAAGGGCTTGGTGATAATGAACTCGTTTAATTTGACTTTATCTGAGAAGCAGTTTATCTGCCCTTCCACTCTAAATGATAGCTTTGCTAGACAGAGTAATCTTTGATGTAGGTCTTGACCTTTCATGACTTCAAGTACTTTTTTCCAGTCCCTTCTTGCCTGGAAGGTTTCTTTTGAGAAATCAGTTGATAGCCCTATGGGCACTTCTTTGTAGGTAACTGTCTCCTTTCCTCTTGCTGCTTTTAAGATTCTCTTTTATTTTTAATCTTGGGCAACTTAATTTTGATGTTCCTTGGTGTGTTCCTCTTTGGATCCAATTCCTTTGGGACTCACTGAGCTTCCTAGACTTCCTGGAAGTCTATTTCTTTCACCAGACTGGAGAAGTTTTCCTTCATTATTTCAAATAAGTTTTCAACTTCTTGTTCTTCCTCTTCTCCTTCTGGCACCCCTATAATTTTGATGTTAGAGTGTTTCAAGTTGTCCTAGAGTTCCCTAAGCCTCTGCTCATTGCTTTGAATTCTTGTTTCTTCATTCTGTTCTGGTTGGATGTTTATTTCTTCCTTTTGTTCCAAATCATTGATTTGAGTCCCAGTTTCCTTCTCTTCACTGTTGGTTCCATTTATTTTGATTTATTTCATTTTGGGTAGCCTTCATTTGTTCCTTCATTTTTGTGACTAATCTCAATCAGTTCTGTGAGCATCCCGATTACCAGGGTTTTGAACTCTACATCAGATAGGTTATCTGTCTCCTTGTTGCTTACTTAGCTCTTTCTCTGGAGTTTTGCTCTGTTCTTTCATTTGGGCCATATTTCTTTGTCTCAATGCACCTGTTAAGTTGTGAGGGGATGGGGCCTTAGGTATTCACCAGGGCAGGGCACCTTCCTTGCTGTGTTGTGGCACTGTGGGGGAGGGGCCAGAGAGGGAACAGTGCAGCTCACTTGCTCTGCTCTAGCCCCACTTTCCAACGAACTCCCTCATGTGAGACTGGGAGTTTCTCCCACCGTGGCAGCCCTTGCAGTACTTTACAGCTAGCTTTGGGTCTTTATTTTCCTGTTCAGCCAGCCCCACCTCGCACACACAGTCCGCTGCCTTTCCAGGCATCCTCTCCACTCAGCTGCCCATCTTTGCCCCTCCTGTCCTCCTACCTGTCTAGGTGAATATTTTTTTAGCACCTTGGTTGTCGGAGTTCCATGCAGTTTTGTTTTCTGGCACTTCTGGTTGTTTGTTAATTTTAGATTGGTTGTTATCCTTCTTTTGCTTGTGTGAGGAAGTGAAGTGTTTCTACCTATGCCTCCATCTTGGCCGGAACTCAGAACTTTCCATCCTGTAACTTTTTGGCCTCTTTCTAGCTCTTCAACATGTAAATTGTTTTTATTTGCTGTTTTCTTAGGCTTTGGGTGCAGTTTTAAATAATATGCACCCAAGGATATTTTAACTGATTCTAGAGAAAGGGAGAGAAAGAGAGACATCGATTGCCTCCAACATGCACCCTCACTGGGGATCAAATCTACAACCTAAGTATGTGCCCTGACCAGGAATCAAACCTGCTACCTTTCAGTGTATGGGATGATGCTCCAACCAACTGATCCACACTGGCCAGGGCTTCAGGTGCAGTTTTGACTCAGTCATGGCACACAGTCATCATGGTGTCAGTCCAAGGCCCCTCTCCTGTTTTTTTCTGTTTCATACCTGATCCGTATTTCCATTCCTCTCCCCTTTACAGACACCAATTCTAATGTGTGGGATTCAGCTTGGATATCCTTATAAAATGTATGTTTTCAAAAAATCTGTATATAGGCTTTTAATTTATGTACAGTATTATGCTGTAGTTCTCACTACGTCATAAACATAAATTCATACTTATATTAAATTTTTTAAGAGCTGTCCATTGTGCTGTATGTACATCTAGTTTATTGATTCTAACTGGTGCAAGTATTCCATCACATGTTTTACTTCATTCTCTTCTGTGTGTCCCTGTGGGCCTGCGAGGGAGTCTCTTGCGCATACATAGTAACGGGTGGATTTGCTGGGACATGGGCAAGAACTTGCAGTTTCACCAAGTGCTGCCAAATTCTGCCACTTCAGATTCTTGCTGGCAGTGCATGCGGGTTTGTTTTCCACTCATTGCCATTACTGAGTATTCTGACTTTCTAACTTTTGAAGGAATTGGGTAGAGAGGGTTATCTCATTGTTAATTTGTGTTTCACTGTTAGAGAGGATGGTATCTCATGTACTTATTAGTCATTTAGGTTTTCTGTTCAGTGAATAGCTTGTTGATGCCCTTTGCTCAGCTCTTTATTTTCTAGTTTCTTGTATCTTTTGTTGTTATTGATTTGCAGAAGTTCCTTGTAGTTTTAAAATCTAATACTCTGTTGTTTTAGAGATTTGCCATCAAAGACTTCTCCCAGTTTGCCACGCATGTGCTGATCCAGACACAGTGCCCCTTCTAGGGCAGAAATCTTTGACTTTGATGTGGTCAAAGCAACAGTCGTTAGAGCAAAACTGCTAGATGTTGTTTGTATGTTCATCTGAGTGGGCGATTTTGGAAATAGTTTTCAATGGCTGATCTCTCATTAAAAGCTTTAAACCTATGTAGTTGATTTTAGGGTTCGTTGTTGTTGATTTTAGTTTTAAAGGCAGAAGAAATATGTATTAGTTGGCTTTGTGGCATTCTTTCCTGCCTGTTCAAATAATGACAATGTTGACCTTTCTGGAGATGTGAAAGTAGCAGCTGTGAAATGTGGAACCAAGTGGTCAGATTCAGTAGCTTACGGATACCACACAAACCACCTCTACACGCTAATCTGCTCTGTTTACTGGTCAACAGAATCCACATGTCAGGGTACAATAACACAGATGAAGCAGTAAGTCCCACACCTGTGCCATAAAACTTGAAGCAGGTAGGGAGTTTTTGATGTATCATTTATGATTTTAGGATTGTTATCAGTAGCACTTAGTCTAGGGTCATAAGGGTCCGTAATTTGAAAATAAATGACAGATTGAACATCTTGTATTTTTCTCTCCTCCTAACAATACTCCTCCAGGAAGGTTTGGGAGCATCAGTGTGCAGAACCACTGCCCACTGACGATTAAACACTCAGTCCCAAAACCTACAGTAGTCCTCTGACCCTTGCCATGTATGTCCATAGCTCTCTGGTCCCAGCCCCTCCTTATCCCAACAGAAAATGGCAGGATTGACAAGAAATCCATTAGATGTGTCGTAATTCCAGGCACAGGTACCCATCCTTTGTGCCTGGGATATCCCCGCCCTTTATAACACTGTTTACACTCACCTGCCTTCTGTGCAGTAGAAAGGCCCCTCCTGCCTTCCTCTTTCTGCCTTTGGAATGAACCAGCCCCCAGACTTCCTGGGAAGGGAGCTGAGGGCACGCGGGGCCTGTCTGGCCAGGTCTTGTGCTCTGTCCTCATAACAAGATGATTTTCGCCTAAGTTCAAACTGCAGCACTATCAAAGATGAGTAACAGGACATTATTTTTGTTCCTAAACAGGAATTGTCTGAGCCAACCATTGTTCTTTTCGAAAGAGAATACTTCAAAGGAAAAAAGATTGAACTTAGCGCAGAAACAGTTAACCTCCGATCCCTAGGATTCAACACACAGATCCGCTCCATTCAGGTGCTAGGTGGCATGTAAGTGAGTTTCCTACTTCAATGAAAGAGTTGACTTAAGAATTGAGTTGGATCATCTTTCTTTCTCTCCTACATGACCTTAAACAAAGTGGCGTACCATCCCCCGTTTTCTGTAAGGGTAATAATGATCATGCACCTTTCAGTGTGCGTTCCTCACTGGGGAAGACCCTGTATGCGGCGCCTTCTGCGTCTCCCTCCAGACTTTTCCTTTATTGGGGTGAGGACTGTGTTTTTGACGCATCTCGAAGTTCCGAGGGGCCTGATTGGCACAGTGGTGCTCTGCAAATTTATTGAGCACCTTTTTAGCAAGTAACAGAGAGCTCCTTTTTCTTTTCCCATTGAAAGACCAAGCCCTTTGATTTGGAGTAAGGTCTGGGATTTTCCTTTAACCAGGAATGACTAGCAGATGCTGTGCACAATGATTAAAGGTCAATACGGGGAGATTTTTCTCAACTTGGAATAATTGTGAAATTAAGTAAGATGTAAAAATGAGTAAGGACTATCAATGTAATAAATGTTTTTAAGAAAGTATTTTTCTTTCACTTAAAAACAATACCTATAGTCTTGCTGTATACATCAAATGTTGAGTGGACCATAGCTGTTCAGAAAATGATTATTTGGGTGCTAGAATTATTGGTGTTTTTTCAGCAGGTTTTAGTTTTAGAGTTCCAGTATTAAAAGCCAAGAACATTCTTCCCTGACATAACACGTCAGCCAGAGGGAAGCTCTTGTATCGCTTGCATGCCCTCATGCTGGGAGTTTACGTCAGCCAGAGGGAGGCTGTTGGTTGCTTGCATGCCCTCATGTGTGAGATTCATACTTCTTCCCGTGTGGGCGGTGGCATCTCTGGGAGACCCGAAGTACCTTTAGCAGTTTTCTGGATTGAGGAAGATTACTATTATTTTCAACAAAAATTTGAGTTGTTTTTATTTAGCTAACCCTTATAACAGTACTTACTACATGCCACACACTAAGAACTTTACAAACATGAGCTATTTAAATACAAGATCCGTCTTGACAACTGGAAACGCTGTGTGAACAGCTCACAGGAACACCGGGCTGCCCCGCTAATAACACCGTGACCTCCATTTCATTGCCTTAATGCAGGAAAAACTTACCTGTTTCTCTTCAAGAACAGATCTTCTTGGCATAAATATGTACCGAGAATGTGCTATTTGTCAAGAAGTGGGTACTCTAAGTGTTCTAGGAGAAAAGGCAGCCCCCCCTCCACCCCGTGAACCCCATGTGTATTTAAAGTATAAAGCTCAGTCTAATAATTGGAATCATTCTAAAAGTATAATTGGGGCTCATTGTCAAACAGATAGTACCGATTACTTATGGTTATCTACTTTCTTTTATAGATGGGTTACTTATGAGTATGCCAACTACAGGGGTCGGCAGTTCCTACTGTCACCAGCAGAAGTACCTAACTGGTATGAATTCAGTGGCTGTCACCAAATAGGTTCTCTACGACCTTTTAATCAGGTATTTTTTTTTCTTCTCCATGCTTCAAACAGATTTTTGTCTGAATTTTTTAAAAATGTAATTCAACATCTTAATTTCAATTTTAAGTTTGAAATTTGTCTCCCCCTTCACCACCCTGCATTTCTGAGTCTGGGCTGTTTCTGGAGAGTGCTAGGAGGTCGTGACTGCTTCCAGAAATGCTATCACGCCTGACATCAAAACATGGCGTGTCCCAAGACCGGGTCGTCCACAGGCAGGCTCCCTGCCCCAGGCACTTGTTTGACATTTCATCAGACTCTTCCTAAAGCCTGTGGGACTCGAGGACATACTAATTACCCTTAACCCACCCTCACCCTGATCCTGCCCTTGCTACCGATGCTTGTTCAGTGCTCCCAACAGCACGGCTTACACATGGTCATTGCTGGGGTTTTTGTCTTCTAGAAACGAATTTACTTCCGACTTCGAAACAAAGCAACAGGGTTATTCATGTCAACCAATGGAAACTTAGAGGACCTGAAGCTTCTCAGAATACAGGTCATGGAGGACGTGGGTGCTGATGATCAGATTTGGATTTATCAAGAAGGATGCATCAAATGCAGGGTGAGCTCTTAGGGTTAGACAGAGGTCTGTGACAGCATCTTTCAAGTTCATGCTACTTCACGATCCCTGGAGCACTTTCAGAAATAAATTAAGTTTTTCATAAAAATACTTCTTAGCTCTTATAGAACCAGTCTATTAACATAAAATGAGAGGTAATCTAACACTGATCCAAGACAGAATATTTGTATCTATACTTGATTTTTATAGAGTAATAGAAAATTACTTAGTAATTTCTACTAGGTATGGAAATTTACTATAAGCCCCGACATTATCAACATGAATGGCCCTTGGTTTGCTTGCACTTTGGAGGACCTCTGACTAGAACGAAGGGTGAGGAGGTGCCACCCTGTGTAGGCCACAGTCCATTTCCTGATTGTCACCTTGTGAAATGGAAATGCCCCCTCTCCCCCTTGCATCGCTCCTGCCAGAACGCACGTTTAAGGGCTGAATGTGGTAAGATTTTATGAGAAGACCTCCCACTCCTTTTGTAGATACTTGTTTTAACTTCTCAATTTTATGGGCCTGACTGCTCACTCCAGGTTTTTCCCTACACTTGGTGTCCCGTGAGTCAACAGAAGGCTCAGAGCCTGGGAAAGGCCTGCTGTTCACTGGGTCTGTTGTGCCTGAGGGCGCACCACCCTTCCGGGAGGGAGACGTGCTGTTTAGACTTGCACAGAGAAAACAGCAAAGGCTGTAAGAGAGAAGTGTAAGAAAGCCAATTTCTGCCTCTCAGTGATCTTAAACAATTCAAGAAAATGGAGCCTTTCATTAATTATTTCTAACAAATATTTCAGTGATGTTTTTAACAACGTTGAATTCAATAGGCCAGTGAGAAAAAGGAAGGTGTCCTAGGCTGTCCCAGCCCTTGTATCTCAGCGTGGAACAGCACTCACACGATGGACACTTTCTGCAGCCACGTGTCAGGCCCCGTGCACATGGACCTGCTGTATCTCGTTTGCATAGAAATGGCAGGTTCACTTCAGAGGGCCCATAAAATTTTTGCGTGCAAGCACACTTTACTGCATCCATGTCCTTTGTTGTTGGATGGCGTGCCTTTTTACAGAACTTGACATTTATCATGAAGGAAAGGCAAGAGAAATGAATAAATGGACTTTCAAGTTTTAAAATGACAAAATGTCCACTCAGCCACATCAATGCCACACAGCCTTCAAAATTAGAGATGCAGCTGTATTCCAGAAGGCTCAGGCCGAGCAGAGGTGGTTGGGTCAGGGAGATTTAGCAACAGACCCAGCCTTACACTCAGTCATTTCTGGGAGGGAAGAGTATCCTGATAGGCAGTTTGGATGTTCTCGGGCTTCCGTTACTAGCAAGCCAGAGTCTCACAAAAGGCAGAAGTCTCTTACAGTGAACAAGAATAGAGAACTCTCTATCACTCATGTCATTGGAACTGAAGCGCATAGATCTCTCCTGTCTGGTCCGGTCACCCTGGCTAAAAGCCGAAATGCCTCATGCCAGGCAAAGGAAACTGGGCTCTGCCTGGGATGACTTTAAAAATTAGTTTAACAGGGAAGGGACCACAGTGATACTTGAATGTCGTGTCTTTCACACCAGCAGATAGCGGAAGACTGCTGCCTGACGATCGTGGGGAGCCTCGTCACCTCGGGCTCCAAGCTGGGCCTGGCGCTCGACCAGAACGCCGACAGTCAGTTCTGGAGCATGAAGTCAGATGGCAGGATCTACAGCAAGTTGAAGCCAAATTTAGTTTTAGATGTCAAAGGTAAGGATCTTCTCCTTTATTTTCTTTGTTTAACCAAAAACCTAGTCTTTACTTCGGAAAATGTGAGCGTACTATCATGAGTAAGAGAGTAAGAGATCCCTTGCTATGTGTCGGCCGCTGTGCTACACACTTGGTGTTCTCATGTGATCCTCACAGCAACCGAGAGAGGCCTGGTTTCCCTCCCTCCCCCTTCTTCCTGTCCCATTTTGCAGCCCCAAAAATGAGGCTCTCAGGGGTTAATCCACTTGGCCGTAAGTGCTGAGGTGGAGTCTGGACATGGGAGGTCTTCAAACCTTTTATTTTATTGTAACAATGTGAGTCTAAAAACCACAATTGAAAAGGCTGTGATCTCAGGATAGCCAATGATTCTCATGTCTGTGCCTGTGACCTTTTACTGAAAAGATCCAAGATCTAAGAGGAATTAAACAACACAACCAAGAGGAATCCAACTGATCATGTGCTCGCTGAAAGTCCACAGCAAACTGGTGGTGCTTGAGAAGAACAAACAAATTTAGGACAGTATTTCCCAAACTTTATCTGCAGGAGCATCACCTAAGGGACTTACGGAAATACAGACAGCTAGGCCCCACCCTCACAGTTTCTGATACAGTAGATTCTGGGGTGGGGCCTGAAAATCTGCATTTCTAACAAGTTCCTCTTACTGCTAGGAGTCCCACTGATAATTTAAAAACAACATAAAACAAAGCAAAACTTTCTAACATAGACATGGGAATACACTTAACTGTTGTTGCTACTGACAAGCGAATGAAGACACGTGTTTCATTCATGTCATATGGGATAATTTTGCTTTAAATTATTAATGGAGATTTTCTGTTTCCTACGAGGAAAGCCAACATGCTTATGTTTATAAAGTTAGTGAAATGGTTATGATGTAGCCTTACTATTTCATATACTTCATTTGTAAAAGCTGCTAGAGAGTTGACTTAATTTTACTTTATCAGGGCTCTTGGCCAAAGCTGTCATTAAACATTGATATAGAGGTAAAGAAACAGCTGCTACTTGGTTCTAAAATACCTTTTCTGCATATTAGAGAATAAGCCTGAACATTTTGATCAGGGGCTTCGGTGACTGCCTGGGGAGCAGGAGGGCATAACTGTAGGTGACCTCCAGGTGGATCGAGTGGATGGGATAAGAATTCACAAAGAACCTGAGAAGCTGGAAAGGGGCTCAGCGACAAACTCAGCGTATGAGGCAAAGGGAGAGTGCTTCACTTAGGGAGCATAAACTAAGCAGTATATAACAGGCAGGGTGAAATGCCAAGATATAGGAACATAAATGTAACATTTGGAAAACAAGTGTAATATTCCTCCTTCACATTACATGAGGTGCAAGATCTCCCATTTGTAGAGAGCCCACAGAAGATCAACCTGAGGTTCAAACTGGTCAAGAATCTCTGTACCAGACCTTTCTTTATTCTTGTTCTCATCAAAGTTTGAATTGGAGCTTCTCTGTCTATACAAGATAGTTTCAAAACTTCCAGAGAAGCCAAAGAAATGTGACCACATTGGAAATGTGGATTTTTTTCTTACAAATGTAGTCAGCTTCTTCTGTCTAGGGTTAATTAAGGTCATTGCAATCCCTATGAGCTAATTTCTTAGAGCAGTTGTTCTTTCGTTCTTCCAACATGTATTTATCGGGCGCCCCCTACGTGGAAGCCTCAAAGTGGGGGAAGGCTACTACCTTGGCTTCAGAGAGCTTACCGTCTAGAAGTTCCAGGCCTGCAGGACTTTTCCCCACTTGCTACATTAGCAGCTGACCAGGAGTGCGGACACCTGGCTTCCAGTTTTGACTCTGACGAGTACTGTGGAACTCTAGGAGGTTCCTCCTTAGGGCTTGAAGTCACCAAGGTCCCTTCCTAAGATGTGCTGAAATTAGTCAAATGCCTCTTGAGTAAAGATAACGTCTCTTAGTTTGTGAACTCTCAGTGTATCTAGCATGGTAGGCTTGTTAAAGTGGATGCAAATTTGTCTCAGGATGCGGGAGAATGGTGCCATCTTCTGGACAGGAGTGAGTAGGGCCACATACCCCACACACTGCAGAGGAAGTACAACTGCACCTCTCTCTCTGCTGCACTTGATAGGAAACCATGCGTGCTCACTTTAAAAATACCAGATGTCTGGGATGATGTTAATTCTCCCCAAGGGCAGAAGAATAAATCAGATTATTTCTCAATAACTTTCTAGTCTTCATGATTCTAATTAGAATTAAGCTGTAATGTACACAATAAGTAAAATAAAATATGTACTATAATCTTGAAGAATGAAAAAGACATTGTCACCTTAAGATAAATAACACTTCCTGAAATCTCAGTGGAGCGTGTGTGTCTCGATGGACACAGCGGGGTTTCCAGGCAGAAGTAACTCCCTTTTCCACTGCAAACTTACACAAACAAGGCCCAGGGAACACTGCCCCTGTATTCTGTCCTACACCCAGCTGTGTAGAGACTCCAGATTATCGACGACTGTAAGCCAAACTCGTACAAGAGGACTACTGGAAAAGAGATGATTTCCTTCCCCACCTACCAAGATCTGTGGTGTAAGTTATCAGAACTTTTGGATACTTTCTAAAACGAGAATGACGTTTAATTCTTCTTACGCTAAGGCTGCAGTATGAATTCAATACCAGTCACGCTGACCCTGAAAACAGATGAACAGATTTTTATTTCGATGGAGTCTTTGGTGCACAGGCTTATGCTAGAAAAGGATACAGTATTTGCCCTGGCCGGGTGGCTCAGTTGGTTGGAGCATTGTGCGGTATACCAAAAGTTCGCAGGTTGGTTTGATTTCTGGTTAAGGCACATACCTAGGTTGTAGCTTCAGTCCCCAGTTGGAACGAGTATGGGAGGACAGCCAATCTTGTCTCTCTCTTTTCCTCTCTCTCTTATCGATAAACATATCCTGGGCGGAGGGGGGTCGATTAAAATTTAAAAAGAATAAAGTATCCCTCTGAAAGGATGTTTGTTCCACACTGGCAAAAATACTCAGATGACCCTTTTGTTAATGCTTCTCCATTGAAAGAAAGCCTTGAGGCTGTTTTCAACACTAAAGAATCTGCACGATCTACTAGGCACCCTTGGAAACTACCCTTACAAACATTCTGGTGAAAGGGAGTTTATGGAGACCATACCAGTGGGACCCAGCACCTGAAACGCTATGGGTTTTGATACACCAAAGCCTGCGCTTCGGGGTGTGGTTCAGACCTCCCCTCTTACCTCGCGCAGCCGTCTTCATCGTTCATGCAAAACCCGCTCCATCTGACAGCCATTCCACTCCCGTCAGGTCTGCCTGATTTTTTCCTCACCTGTATCTTGGATCCACGATCTCACCCCCGAATATGTTCCACGGGCTCTTTGCTCCTTTTCCATTTAGAGTCTTCCCTGTCCCCCACAATTCCAGACACCTTAAGAAGGACTGGGGAGTAGGTATTAAGACTTGAGTAGGAAAAGGAGGCCCGGCAAGTAGGAAATCCCTTGTGGAGTTGCTGGTGCCCCTGTCACGGGATCTTTACACGTTTACCCACGGTGACTGACCCTCTCGGACCCGCGTGCATTTCGGGGTTCCCCCCGCCCACCTTGTTTCCTTGAGGCACATTACACCTTGTTACTTTCATGTCAGTTATACTGGCGTTGGAGTAAACTACATCCGCGTTGGAATAAACTCCGTCTGCTGCAGCCCCTTCACTGTGGGCACGTTTCCTGTTATCATCTTCCTTTTCCTTTTCAGGGGGTGCACAGTACGATCAAAATCACATTATCCTCAACACTGCCAGCAAAGAGAAGTTAACGCAAGTGTGGGAGGCCATGGTCCTGTAAACCCGAGTAAGGACGCAGGAGGAGTGTTTCTGGAGGACTTCCAGCTGTGGAAGAACCGAGAGGAAAGCGGGTACGCTCCCTCGGGAACTCTGTACTGACTCACACGACCGGCTGGGACAGTCCGGCTGGGAAGGTGGTCTCGCCTCATCAAAAGGCTCTTGCAGTTCTAAACCAATGACCTGACCTGTTCTTCCTTCATGTCTTGCCTCTCATTTCCTTTCAGCAGCTGCTTAAACAGGATGCCTCGTTAGCAGCTTTTGGGTGGTTTGAAAAAATATCTCAAGACTTTAAGACTACATACATTTTACATTATTTATAAAGGTAGTGGGAGAGAACAGGAACAAATTTCTGACTTTCTGGACCTACAAATCCCTTACACTTTAAAGGGGAGTATAAAAGCTTAAGTTTGTAAGGTAGAAACTGTTTAGCATCTGAGAAGAAATTGTATATTAGGCCTATAGTTTTGGTCCTTGATCTTCTGTTTTCTGAATCATTAATTATGCTGTATAGCAAAGTGGGGAAATATATTCAGGCATATTTTATGAAACTGAATGAGTATAAACAAAAAACTCCTGTTAATATTAATTATTAGTAAATTTAAAATTTCATGTCCATGTCTGCTTACATTTATTAGCAGGATTAGAATTATTTTAACTCACCCATGGGGGGTGCCCCAGAATATCCCAAGTGAGTGTTCCATGCTTTTCTTGCAAATGTGACTGGAACAGAATTATTATGACCTAATTTATGAGCCCGTCCTCACTCATCTGCAACTAGTTCTGAAGCAGTCTTATGCAATCTTTTGCTAAACTCAGGTCTTCCAGCCCAATTCCCTGTGCTCCTATGCAGGAGGTCTGCGTGGGGTTCCCTTGCCTAGAAGGTTCCACAGCCATGCTCCGGGGACAGCCTCGGGGCTCACGGTCTTGCAGCCTGAGTGGTTGCTCACTCTGGGTAGCTGAGACGAGAGGTGCGGAAGGCTCAGGAGGAGGAGCAGCAATTCTCTTCTGAAAGTGAAGGGAAGGAGGCCTTAAGTAATGCTTGCTGGTCAAATCTTAGAACTCTGAAAACCCTACAATCCAGCAAGCATTTTCAGTGAAAACAAAACATTTTAACTGCTGACAGCACACTGCCCAGATCATATGGCGCTGTTCAAACAGTGCACAGTCTTTTTGGGCAAAACTGCTAATACAGTCCTTAAAAACACTCTTTCTCTTTCGGTCCTCATCTTGTTGTCCTCGTCATGAATGCTGGTGCTCCTGTCACATGAAGAACAAACCTTGTTTCCTTTTTATCTGTTACAATGTTTCCAATTCTAAAATGTTGATCCTCTGGAATCTATGGTAAGCGCTATGGTCAGAGTAGCATCTTCAGTTTGAAAACAATGTTTATACATGTCCAACAGCAGCCAACGTGTCTGCCTTGTTCTCCGATGTGCAGCTCTGATTTTCAGCCTCTGTGCATCCCGTTACAGTGTGGTGGGGCGACACGTTCGACAGTGCCCTCTGTTGAGTGAAGCTCTTGAATAAACTTGCCTCTGGTTAACTGTGTTGATAAAATCCTTTCAGTAGCCCTCGTAACACTTCAAAGCGAGTCAGCTGGCAGATTGGAAACAGATGCCTGACCAGTTAGGACAAGGCACGTTTCGGGGGTGCTGGGATAATGGCAGGAAGAGGTCTGCTGACGCCCCTCTCTCCAGACTCCGCGGTGACAGTGCACACATCGGGGTGAGCGAGGCCCCTGTTCGGTTTTGCCCCACACAACCCCCTGCCTGGAAGGGAACCCACAAGGGAAAAGAGCTGAGACTGTTCAGGTGGGAGTCAAAGTGGCTGTTTACAACCAAGAAAACAGTCTTTCTTCTGAGATAATTTTGTAGTGGTGAGAACAGCAGTTCCAGAGAAAAGTCCTCATCCAACACATGACTAAATGCGTGCCTAACAGGAACAGACCAAGTAGAAAGTTACTCAGAAGCTAAACCAAGCATCTGAGATGCAGTATCGATGAGCATAAAGTGGGATAAACATTAAACATTCTTGGTCAGTGAGTGAAGGGCAGACAAGAGATTCAGAAGCCACAGCGGGCCCTGGCTGGTGTGGCTCAGTGGGTTGGGTATTGTCCTGCACATCAAAGGTTTGATTCCTGGTCAGGGCACACATCGGGTGCAAGCCAGGTCCCTGGTTTGGGGGTGCGGAAGGCAACCAATCCATATTTCTCCCCCTCTTCTTCTCCCTCCCTTCCCCTCTCCCTAAAAATATATAAATACAATCTTTAAAAAAAAAAAAAAAACCTTCGACAGGCTTATGGATGAAATACCTAAGTGCAGACATTAAGGTCAGAAAGTGGAGAACTCTGGGCCCCAATGGAATGGTGGTAATTTCCATGGAAAAGTCCTCAGCAAAGCATGTTTCACGGGTTAAAGGAGCCCTTATACAAAGTGTAAAGGTTTAAAAAAGTCAGAAACTTTAGTATCACTGTCCAATTTCTACGAAAGCAAACAACCAACCACCAGCCAGATTTTTGTGTGTGACCCTGAGAGATGCAGGACCCTGAGGGCTGTTATGGCCCCAGCCGAGCAGAGGAACAAAAATCCCAGGAAGCCTGGGCCAGATACAAGTGTGCTCACCGTGGCTCTAAGGAGGGACTGGCTTCAGTAAGCTCCTCATGCTGCCACCCACCCATGACCCCAAAAGTCTTCGTACCTTATTAACACTGTAACAAGGAAATCAGTTTTAGCCATTAGGACAGAGGTGTCAAAACAATTTGCAAATCTGGTGTGAAAGAACAGCTTGAAAAAAATAATATGTAGTTTTCACTGACTTTATAGACAAGTCCAAGTGTGGCTATTTTCACATCATGTCTTCCCCGTGTGTCCCCTGTGCCTGGCTCACAGTGCAGACCTCGCAGCAAACCGGAGCGCGGGGCCTCGCGGGGCGGGCTGTGTCAGGAAGTGCTGTGGGTGGGGCACGGGATGGGGCTGTGGCTATGAAACCAACCTGTGCGCTCGAGCAGAAGATAGGAAGTTACTGGAAAAGAGTATTTTTTGGCACTCAGCAAATAAAAGAGCCAATAATCACCAAACTGAATATTTATTTAAATGACATTAATTACAGTCTTTCCTCGTGCGTGTCCTCCTTCCACCTTCAGAAAGGCTTCTGGAACTTTAGAAAAAGGGAAGGTTTTTTCAATAACTGGCTGAATCTGTAAAACACAAGGAGAGGTTGACTGGTACACAAGAAAACCTACATCTAGCAAGGCAGATAACTCTGTAATCAGCTTCTTCACTACGACAGACCCCACCTCTCCCAGGGTCCGGCTGTGCACCCAAGTGGGGAGCTCACCGCCAGGCCGGGACTCGGTGACTGCGGCCTGGCCCTGCCTGGCCCTGGCCCCGGCCCCTGCCCGCTTCTCCTCTCTGGGAGGCAGCCCCACTGCACCACCGCTCCAGCCAGCTCCTGCTCTACGATGCTCACGCCACTCTCCTAGGCAGAACCCTTCGCGAGCTCCCAAACCCACGTTCAAAGGCTGCCACCACCAGCCCAGCCTCAGCCCTCATGAGGACTGCACGCTTCACCAAAATGGTCTGCTTGTCAGTGCGTGAAGGTAGTGTGTTTGCACCTCTCCTCTGTGAATTCTGCCACCCTTCCTGCCCAGGTCTCCCACTACCCTTCCTGACATCCTGGTGTGCAGTGTTCTCTCTCTGAACTGCTACCGGACCCACGAGGGCCTCATCACAGACTGCTTGTTACAGCTGAGTACACGTCTCACTCCCTCTGCTGCGTATGGTAAACACTGAAGCGGGCGTCCCTGGTTCTTACTGCATGCAGCCCAGTGGCCCCCTCACAGGCAGTGCACAGAATGAGGACAGGTTTTTTCTGTTTAAATTTGTTTAACGTTTGGATATCTACTCAGCCAGAGCTTAGAGTGTCTGTGGTATAGGCCACCTCTTTTGTATCCTCAACAACACCCAGAACAATGCTAGGCACTTGGTAGAAGCTTAATAAATATCCCTTATAATCTATGACAAAGGAGGAAAGAACATACAATGGGGTAAAGACAGTTACTTCAATAAATGGTGTTGGGAAAACTGGACAGATACATAACCCCCAAAATGAAACCAGACCACTTTCTTATACCGTATATAAGAATAAATTCAAAATGGAGTGAAGATTTAAATGTAAGACCAAAAATTATAAACCCCCTGGAAAAAAACATAGTAAACTCTATGACATCGCTCTTAGCAATACGTTTTTGGATATATCTCCTTGAGCAAAAGAAACAAAAGGAAAAATAAACAAGCAGGACTACACCAAACTAGAAAGATTTTGCACAGCGAAGGAAATCATCAACGAAACAAAAAGACAACCCCTGAACATGAGAAGATATTCGCCAATGATACATCTGATAAGGGGTTAATATCCAAAATATATAAGGAACTCATACAACTCAACACCCCAAAAACCAAACGATCTGATTAAAAAATGGGCAGAGGACTCAAACAGATATTTCTCCAAAGAGGCCAACAGACAGATGAAAAGATGTTCAATGTCACTAATCATCACAAAATACAAGTCAAAACCACAGTGAGATACTGTAACAGTGTGCAGCCCAGAGAAGGGCCCCAAATAGGGATTTGGAATGGGGTCCAGAACTCAAGGTATCCAGGGAATACTAGAAAGATATATAAGATGTCCTCATCCCCCCCACCCCCAACAGATGTGAGTTGGGGGAAGGGATACATGGAGCAGGGCCATGGAGAGCTGTTTTGTACAGCAACAGCTTTGCAGTTAACTTCTGGCATGGTCATTTAATATATCTATAATCTTTAAGTGGCTTTATAGATATGTTGAATAGCTGTGGCCATGCTCTGAGCCAAGGGATGGAAGTGACTTCCACCCAAGACGGAACTGGGAGACAACACCCCTTGGTTACAGCGCCTATGTGAGAGCTTGAAAATGATTGGTTCCACACCACAGGGCCACACCTGCCCAGACTTACCATGGCAGCCCAGAAAAGCCGAAAAATACAGGAGTGCTGGCAAGTGTAGCCAATTGTAGGAGGCTTTGGCCAGGGTGGGGACCCCCGCAGCCCTGTATGGGAGAATCACCATGCAGCTTTAGCAGAGAACCGCCACTTGGTTTTGCCAGAGTGCAGACCTCCACAGCTTTGCAGAGGAGAACCACGTGGCTTGATCCTGGCCAATGACACAGCTGATGGTGTCGGGAGCCTGAATCTACTTCTTTTCCTGAGATTCAGTACCCCAAAGTAGGGCAGATGGAGAAGGAAGACTGTGTGCGTCTGCAGGTATCCTAAAGGACTTTGATATTTTAATAAAGACATTAGGTCACTACTTTAAGTCTGTATAGCTTTAAATAAACATTTCCTTTCCTTTTCACAAATTTCTGGCATTGAGGGACATCTTGACAAGCGAACCTAGTGGGGGGTCCTTTCGGAAATAGTATATCATACCCCCTTTGGCCATGTGTTCTGTAACAATACCACCTCACACCTGTCAGAATGACTGTCATCAGTAAAGCAAACCAACAAGTGCCGGTGAGGACTCGGCAGGGGGAGAAGAGACCCTCGTGTGCTGCTGATGGGACTGCACATCGGTGCAGCCACTGTGGAAAATGGTATGGAGGTTCCTCAAAAAATTAAAAACTGAACTATCATAGAAGCCAGCAATTCCACTTCTGGGTATTTATCTGAAGACAACCAAAACACTAATTCAAAAAGATATGTGCATCCCTATGTTCACAGCATTATTTACAATAGCCAAGATATGGAAGCAACCGAAGTGTCCATCAGTAGACAACTGGCTAAAGCTGAAGTGCATACAGACAATGGAAGACTACTCAGCCCTAAAACAGAATGAAATCCTGCCATTAGTGGCAACATGGATGGAACTAGAGGGCATTATGCTAAGTGAAATAAATCAGAGAAAGACAAATACCATATGATTTCACTTATGTGTAGAATCTTAAAAACAAATGAATAAACAAAAGAGAAACAAACTCAAAGATATAGAGAACAAAATTGATGGTCACCAGGTGGGATGGGGGTTGGGGGGCTAGGTGAAAAGGGGAAGAGATTAACATGTACAAATTGGCAGTTACTAAAAAAAGGGGCACATGCCTGGGTTGCAGGCCAGTTCCTGGCAAGGGACGCACGAGAGGCAACCACACATTGATATTTCTCTCCCTCTCCCTCTCTCTCTTTCCCTTCCCCTCTGAAGATAAATAAATAAAATGTTAAAAAAAAAAAAGTAAGGTTCTGCAAAGGGAATATAGTCAATAACACCGGAGTACTATGTATGGGATCAGATGGGTGCTGGAAATACTGGGGTGATCACTTCATAAGTTATATATGTTTAAATCACTATGTTGTACACTTGAAACAAATATAGTATTGTATGCCAACTGGAACTGAAAATTGAAAAAATATTTTAAAAAGAATACAGAAAAATAAAAGAAATGATTAATAAAAAAAAACCTTTTTTGATTTTACTTACGTGAAAACCAGTAAGATAACTGGGAGGCAAGAGTCGCACGTGGGCCCCGCGGGCTGGAGGAGCGCCCACCCGGGCCGGAGGTGCCCGGGGAGGCTCTGCTGAACAGCAGAGCTGCTGGTCGGAGTTCACAGGAAGGCTGACTCGGCCAGTCCACAAATGCGTGATGCCATTTTTACCGTATTGCTCATTAGTGCTTGCCAAATGCCTCTTTCTCCAACTAGGTCCCAGTGGGCACCCTCTTCCCATGCCGCACTCCACCTTTTCAAAGGTCTGAGCAAAATCAATGACTGTCCACAGTGGGCAAGCCCCACAGCCCAAGGGCGGGGAGAAGTTGTCAGAAGGCACGAGCCAACCGATGCATGTTTTCTGAGCCTTTTCCTTTGACAAGGAAGGGGAAGAGGTGTTCTTGTGCTGTTCCGATACCCTGACGCACGCACCTTTCTCTTGTGTGAATTCCACAGCTCAGCCACCAGAAGAGCACCTCAGACTCCAAGAGGTCCCTTCTCCAAAGAGCTGAAAATCCCTTTGTACCCACAGATCACAATAAGCGCAAGATAAAAGTAACACCGGTTTGTGTTGTCCTCACTGTGACAGGTACTCTTCTGAGTGTGCACATACAGTTTGCCTCCTTCGATCCCTACCACCAGCCTATGAGGTAGGCACTATTCCTGTTTCACTGATGAAGAAATTAAGGCACAGAGTTAAGTAAGTTGCCTGTCACACACATAACTGCCAAACGATAAGGCAGATTCAACTGAGTACCAGGGTCTGCGCTCCTACTACCACTTACTGAGCCTTTCATGTATCACCAGCTGCTTTCCACATCTACCCGTAAAACCTCAAGGTGAGAAGAAAGGCAGCCCAGGGTTGTAATGACCTATCACAACCTGTATCTTGGCCAGCCTCATGCTAAGGGACCATGGTAGCTGAGGATGCGGTCTGTTAGCCCTGTGTCCAGGCAACCGAGGCAGCAGGTGGCACAGATGCCACCCCACCCACCTATGGAGGTGACCCTGATGAGTAATCATGGTCCTCCCCAGTAAGCTGAGGACAGCTTCAGAATCCTCCTCAATGTGGCAGCCGCTGTGAACAGATCTGAGATGGCTTGTGAGACAAAGTCTATTTGCCTTCTCTACTAAAAGAATGTGATGCATTCAAATTGTGTCCTGCATGTCCTGCATGAAACCTCCTGAACCCACCACTTTCTTTAAAGCTCCTGGGACATTGTTTTCTGGATGCTGATTAACTGAAAAGGCCTCACCTGAATGCATGCTTAAAATACGGAATGCCTGGCCCCTGGTTAGATCTAAATCAGAACCTCTAGGGATGAGGTAGAGGCAGTACATTTAATAAGCTTCCCAAGTGAGTTTTCTGCACACTAGCGTGGGAATCACTGTAGCTTCCTGCCCTATTCTTAGGGTCCCTGACTCATATCACACACATTTATCCATTCCACAAAGACTGACCATGTGCCAAGTGCTAGGCACTAATCCAAAGCATGTACACAAACCAAGCACCTGAGACAAGTCAAGGAAAGAAAGGAGGCAATAACGTGAACTTGTCATTGAGCACTGGACAGCAGTCACAAAACCAACGCAGCAGCAGTGTCACCACAGGCCACAAAGGACCCCTGGATCAGCAGCTCGACTGCAGAATGAACTGCCTGGCTCATCTAGCTGTGTTCGCTTCGGAACTCTGACGGGAGCCCCGGGTCCAGAACTGATGACACAGGCAGCCCGCAGTGACTGCGCCCTTTAATCCGGCCTGCCAGGCCTATTGTGGCGAAGAACCCCAGAAGGCTGACTGTGGCATAATGGGTCATTCAGCTCTTCCCATAAGGGACAATGAAAAAGGGGCTTTCTATTACCAGGCAGGCAAATGCCAATGTAGGCTGAACCTGTGACAGCAAACAGAGATTAACTGGATAATGAAGCAGTGTCTGCAGGCAGCCTTGCGTCAGACCCACAACGCTTGTTTGTTATGGACAAAGGAATCAGGGAAAACCCAGAGAGGGGAAAGAAAGGTGACTCCCACAGAGGGGAAAGAAAGGTGACTCCCAGGGAGGTGGGGACATCTATGTGAGGACACTGCTGTAGTCACCCTGTGCAGGGAGCCCTGTTATAAAGCGGGTGGGCTCCACACCACACTTCCCGCTGCTCACGGGGCCCGCGGCTGACCAGGAGACAACTGCCGGTGGCAGTGGCACTCATTCCAGCCTTGGACCCAAATTTAGAGCCTCCTGACTGTGCCTTACCTTCCTGAACAGAGGCTGTGGAAAGCCAGGCCCCAGGGTTTGGCACTTATTGCCTGACATCCCTTCTGAAGAGACAGACAGCGGACAGCGGGAACCTCGGCCTCTTGTGTGGCCTGGGAACGCTGATGCCTCTGGGCAAGCCTCTTTGCCTCTGAGGCAAAACTCGCTCTGCCCCTTGAGGGCAGAGGAAAGAAAAATCCTCTCACACAGAGCACGCAAAGCTGGCGGGGCAAGGACATCATCCAGACAGGCGAGGCAGAAGGCAGAGAGGCGTTCCCTCAATTCCCATTTTCCAAGAGAGAATTCCAGAACAGTACAGCATAAAAGGAAGTACAGCACCTGGAAGACAGGTGGTGAGATACCGGGGTGGGGGTGGGGATACTCTCCAAGGGCATGTGCCCATTTTGGAAAGCATCCAGAACTTGTTCCTGGGTTCCCCTGAAAAAAGGCACTCCCTTCCTGCCAGAAGCTAGGACAAGAAACTCCACCTACATCTCCCCACAAAAACCATTTCAGTAGCATCAGAAAAACGTCTGTGGCATCAAGCCTTGAGATCCATGAGGTATCAGCCCTATCTGGCAAGATAACCCTCTTTTAGTGCTCCGAGGGTTCGATCCCTAATCACTACTCTCTTTCTATGGAGGAGAAAATCCAGTTGCAAATAAGGAGCCTACAGTTTTAAAAAGTAATCCATTGCTTAAACTAGGGCCTGGCTATCCCAACAGGGGTCTGAGAAATCACCTGACTCAGAACTTAGTATTTTTCTTTAAAGTTGTACTGTCTAATATGGTAACATCTAGCCACTACTAATTAATTCAATTTTACACTAATTAATTTGATTTTACATTAATCAAAAGTATTGATGAATGAAAGGAAAATTCAGTCCCTCAGTTGCACCGGCTGCATTTTAAGTTTCCACAGCCACTTGGCACAGGGCGAGAATGCTACTGCCTCGCTGCAGAGCGTGCTGGTGTGCAGTGCCGCTCGGGGGCCGCCCAGCCTCGTCGCCACAGCCCTCCACACCCTCCAGGGCAAAACAGAGTGCTAGGGGCCCTCAGCACATGTTCTGAATTAAATTCAAATTAGTGCCTAGAAACAATTCTGATGTTGGCTAAAATAAAGAAATAAACAGACATATCTATGTCATTGCTCAACCAAGAAGCTTGGCTGGTCACCTAGGGTCTCCAGCAGACCTGTGGACATTAAATACATCATATCAAAGGTCTTTAAGAATGACACGAGGAATGTGTGCAAAGAAACATATTCAGAAAGATGAAAGGGAACAAAGTCAAATCTCACTCCCATACTCAATCCCCAGCCATCTACTTCCCATCCTCAAAGGTAACCAAAATTTCAAACTTCTTTCTTTTGAGGTATTTTATGCTTGTGATAGCCAGAGTAGCAGCCCCCAGAGATGCCCACAGCCTAATCCCCACAACCTGGGAGCATGATAACTTACTTTGCAAAAGGGTCTCTGCAGATCAGATCAGGTTCAGTGTCTAGAGACAGAAGAACTAGCTGGTGGCCACAACGTAATCATGGGGGTCATTATACAGAGGAGGCAGGAGGATTAGTCAGAGAGGGAGCTGTGATCTTGGAAGCAGAGCTCAGAGTGATGCAAGGCCATGAGCCAAGGAATGCAGGCAGCCTCCGTCTAGAAGCTGGAGAAGGCAAGGAAACGCACCCCCCCCCCCCAACCTGCAAGCCTGCCTCCAGAGGAATGCAGTCCTGCGGACCCAGTTTGGACTTCTGAGCTCCACGGTTGTAAGACAGTAAGTATATTGTTTTAAGCCACAACACTTACGGTAATTTGTAACAGCAGCAATAGGAAACTAATACATACATATAAAGGTAAATGTGTGTAAATTTTTCCCTGAAAGCAGTCATTTTAATCAGTGGTTGATTCTGCCTCACCACCTTCTCTCAGTTCTGAAAGATACTAAGAAATTCAAGAGGATTTTGTAGATACAATTCAAACTCCACCTACCTAGTGTCTGGATGACTAAGCAAGCAGAAAACAATGAAGGTTCAATGAGAGATTTACTTTTTAGCTGTTATTGTCCCAATCTTAAAGGCAGCAAAGGGTGGCAGAAGGAACTGTCCCAGAGGTCATGAGACCTGGTCCCTGCCTAGCTCTGTGACCTTGAACATGGGATTTAATCCCTTAGGGCCTCGATCTCTCCCAATGTGACACAGTGGCAGGATGGGAAGTGGAGGGAGGTGAGGACAGCAAACTAGATATGTGCTAGCTTTTCCCATTTTTAATCTCTGACTATACTAACCAATGATGTATGTTTGGCCCAAATATACTATTTGCTATGGCCCTCCCACTCCCAACAATTGCTAAATAGTATAAAAACAGGAAATGTTTACAGTGTTAGCAAAACATGACAATAAACTGCAGGCACAAGGCATGATTTCCACGGCAGTTCGTCACACTCAGGGAGCTCCTGACCAACCACTCTCTGTCCCAGCCTGCGGACTCACAGGACGCCTCGGGAGCACCCAGGAAACTGGTAACGCTGGCTGTATCTGACAGGGAAAGCCTCAGTGACTGAGGGACAGCAATCAGAGGAAGATTTCTTGAAATTATTTTCCTATCTTTTAGATGTTGAACTTTGAAAATGTATATCTATTTAAAAACTTGAAGTATTTTAAAACAGTAGGCTCTTTTGGTTCATGGCTTCCAGTTTCAAAAAACAACTACAGCTCCTGTATCAGATACCTGCTAATGAGAGTTCTTATCACTCAGCCAAAGCATGGAAGAATGCCGATGCCTCATCCATGTTCACAGTCTTTACGAACCATATGACCTGTAAGCAGACCTGTTACACGATCCTTTCCAGTTTCCAGGTGCAGGCAGGCAATGACCTGTTGCACCTGCAAAGCAGAAGGATGCACAACAGGAAGATGACCTCATCGTGACATCCAACGTCACATGTCAACTTCCACAGTCCCAGAGCCCTTCCCTGTCAGAAATTACCTCCAAGCCCAAACAGCCCTCATAAGGTGAAGGCCAAAAGAACATTTCTTCACTCCCCCTTGTTCGAGCATACTTCAAGGGCATCTTTATTTCTACTGTGTCCTTTTTTTTGGCCATCCTACCAGTTATTGGCCAATTTTAATAGGTACATATACACAAGTCACCTCTCTTCTCTGTTTCGTAAATAGTAGTTTCCAGGTAGAGAGAACGAGACAGTATTTTGAACACAAAACAGCAGTGAAGCATGTCAGCAGCCTGTGGCCGGTATCGGGACAAGCAGGACTGTGTGGGAGCTTCTGCAGGACAGGGACCTCCCTAACAATGGGGCTCCACACACTTGAGCGCTATGTAGATCTGTGGGCCAAGTGATTTGACAATAGTTTGTTCCATTCCTCCCAGAAATAACATAAGCACCCCATGTAGGGAATGTGGGAAGAATCCTGCAAAGAGGCACCTACACAGTCATAAGGCTGAGCCCCTGTCTATCCAGTACACATTAAGACTCAGAAGTCCAAAGAAAGGCATTCAAATTTGGAACCAGCAAATCTGGAAAAGGATAGTAGGTCTACTATCATATAGTTAGTTGTTTGGCTGTAATAGAATTAAAACAACAACAACCAAATGCACAAAAAGCAGTAGTTCCTAAAAAATGTTCCATTCCAAAACTGAAATGGAAAGATGAAATGGGCCAGCAAGGGGCCGGTGCCAGCAGAAGCAAGCCCATCTCAAAACGTTCTTTGCAAGTGACTTGGCAGGGATCAGGCGGTGGTAATGCTGGCTCTGCCCCACCCCTGTCCCTGCTCATTGTAAAATGACAAGGACAAGACAACTTAAGGTGAAGTCCAAGATGAGTCTTAAGCACTAAGAATGCGGCTGGAGAAGCAGCAGCACAGACCGGGAGTCAGGAAGTACAGCTCTGGTCCCAGCCTGCACGGGGCATGTCCCCTAACTCTTTGAGCCAGTTTTCTCTCTGTGGGATGAGAAGGACTTAGCTATGCCCTCACACAACCCTCAAGGGTGGACAGGGTTCTCTACCCTGTAATTCCATATAATCTCTCAAAAAAGTCATAAATATCAGCACAAAAATATGAGCTCTCCTTCTGGGTTATCCTCCAGAGATGGAATAGCAGGGCCATTAAGAACATGTAAGAACCCAAATAAATGGGGAGTAGCCGAGGAGCCTTTCAACCCTCAACAGCCCTGACAGGCCTTTCCACACAAGATACGACATGACCGCACTATAAGCTGCCACCCTTCCCCGCAACGCCCACTGCAGGCCAGACAGGAGTAGTCAGAAAACCAACCAGTTGTCCCCACCGAGTCTCCATCCGCCCTCACCCACGTCCTGCCCTTTGACCCTCTCAGGCAGACCACTTATTGGCCTTTGATTTTATTACACCAGCCAGGGACCAGAGGACCCAGGGCCCTGACTTCTAGTCCAGTTCTGGTGGGGTTTAGATTCCACAGTGTTTGGTCTTCTTGCCAACTTGGAAATCTGCTCACCTCCAGAGCAGTCTCGCCTGCGGACTGAAGACGCTCCAGGGGCAGTCTGATTGTAAACTCACAAGCATGCCCCCACCTCTGTGCAGGCTGCCTTCAAGAGGCCTTCTTTCCAGGACCGCCACCAAAATACGAGCAACCCAGCTTTAGATCCCAGCTCTGCTAACCACTAGTGAACTGTCCATGGGAAAGATCATATAACCTCTTTGGACCTGCCTTGTCATCTACAAACCAACAAGGTTACACTAGATAGTGTCAACTGTTTTCAGATGCAGCAGTCTATGACTATGATTCCCATGAAGACAGAAACAAAAGCAAAGCACTTAAACTTGGCTGTGTGAGGCAGCATGTATCTTGGTCAAACCTACCTCTGCAGAATTCCCACTGACCAGGCTTGCTGGGCAGGTCACCAAGATGACAAGGAACCCCCTAGCAATACAACGGGCTGCACATACCTTTCCCTCGTCCACCAGTTGTGCAATGTCATCTAGGTATGCACCACTGGCCATGAAAAAGGCCCAGCGATAATGGACTCCTTGCCAGAAGTGCTACAAAGAAAAAGAAAAAAAGGCATGTCATGTATAGGAAAGGAAAACATCTGACTAAATGCAAATTCAGAGAGAAGCCGTTTCCGGGTGACGAGGACGGACAAGCCGATTCCCCGCAGCTGCTGACACGATGCGCTGTGGGCCCGGCACCGCAGCACGGTGGCTGACAGAGAGTGGGTGCTCCGTAAATGTTTAGCACGTGCGTGAGTGAGCCGAGAAACACCCACGTGCGCTCAGGCTTCCCCAACAGCTTGTGGCTGACAAGCAAGCAGGCACCAGACACTCTCCTTAAAATGACAGTCTGGATATTTGCACTCTTCCAACTCCCCCCTGTGAGGGGTAAGGGCTGAGGCCTCCAGGCCTTCTCTACACAAGTTTGAGGAAAGCACAGAGGCACCAGAAAACAGCTTTTTACCTAATTCAAGAATTCTTCGGGGGGCAATAAGTCACCAAAATATGACATTAGATAAATCCAATCACAATTTTTTTTCTGGCTCTGAGAGTAGTAAGTTTTAAAGGCAAAACAAAGTGTAGAATTTTTTTATGCGTCAAGGCTGGGTCTTTCCCTATCGTTACAGCAAGTCCGAAGCCACCTAATTTATTACAGGACAAAATGTCCCCAGGGGGAAAGTAAGCGAAATCTTAAAACAAGGTGGTTCGTGAAAACTCCACTGCCATACCTACTTTGAATTCTTATCATGTATTATTACTAGGCTCCCCACAATACCTTAACGACCTGACCAAACACACTTCATCAGGTATGAGCTTTCCAGAAACAGCCAGGACTGTGCTGCCTTCCTCCCCATACCTGCCCGCAACTGCTGAAACAGCTCAGCCTTCTGCTCCCTGAGCTCCCCCTCCCCACCCTCAGCATGACGGAAGCTGCTGCGTTGGGTGGCTCGAGGCCAGCAGGTGCGATGGAACTCCCCCGCTGCCCGAGCTTAGCCACGCTGAGCCGTGTGATTGAGGTCACGCTGCTTCTTTCAGCCTGTTTCCTGGCCTGCAGGATGGTGGTACCACAGCTAGCGCACAGGGTTGCTGGAAGGATTGTATGAGAAGGTATGTAAAGCACCTGACATGTAGAAAGTATGCATAAATATTTATCTGGCGCTAACTGTAACGCTTACTGAGGAAGGGTTGGGACAATATCAAATCACAGTTTAAGACTAGAATAAAAGACAAAACCAAGCTATTGTCTAAGCAGAGCTTCACGATGGCGTGCCAGGAATCGCTTACTGGTTCAGCTGAGTGACCCTGTAGTTTATTATCCAACCTGGAACAATTGTGAAAGTTAAAGGGGTCACCATCAGCAGTTATTCCAAGGTCACAGGTGCAAACAGAACCAAGCTTACTCTAGAATAGGCATTATGAGACCTGGACTCCCATCAGCCCTTGGGGTAGCAAGGAAAAGCTTGGTTGGCAGGTAGTGTACTCTTGACCTAGAGCACCCTCCATAATACTATCATTTTCTATGTGTGTCTGAGCATGAAAGAGGTTGGAAAATACTGGCCTAGGTAACTAAAAAAAGAAAAGAAAAAAAATACAGCTTGAAGCACCGAGATTGTCCCAAGCTTAGAGGAAGCGCAGCTAATTACAATCACAGACCTGTTCATGTACTTCCTGCTAACGTTTGGCCTTATAAACTGCAATTAGGACATTCTCATCATTGTTTAGGGTTTTAAAGAAGGAACAGTAACAAACACAACCACATCTATACTTCTTTACAGCAGCTGCTCCGTAAAGTGAAACTTTTGGTCTGCAATAACAGAATTTTTATATTTTTCTCTAAGGGATCTGTGCGTTTTTTCCAGGCCATTACAGGAGAGAGTAAACCAAAGCAGGCAGGAGAGCCTGGAGCATTACAATAAGGCTTTAACTGTGCACATTCTCAGAAAGACATCAGAAACTACTTAAAAGGTTTTCACATGAGATTACCACTATCATCTTTCAAGTGGGGGGAAGGGAAAATGAAGAGAGCTGTGCCTCTTTTACTCTCCGAGGACGGCTCCGAACATTAAATTATACGTGTTCTCACTGGAGTACAAACTATAAAATCTTACAGAAAACTTAAACTTAAATTTTAAAGCTCTTGGAAAGCCTGGATTTTGTGAAAAGGGAAAGAAGAGACAAAGGACAGTTAAGGTTCCTTTCTCTACCACCAAGCACCTGTGGACACTGCTCCTGGCTGCCATGTGAACCCTGAAAATGAAGAAGCCTGGAGAACACTGCTGGTATGTTCACCTCCACAACCCCCACACGTTCCCGAGACTGAGTAGTGGCCTCCTCTATCCTAACTCTTCTTTGCTGCCGCTAAGTATTTAGTTCGTGCACAGAATTTGAAAGAACAAAGTCCTAAATTTCACTCCCCAAAAGGTCCCCAATTAATTCCTAGAATAAAAAAAAGGGAGGATAATTATCAAGCTAGTTGTCTCACAAATATGGGTCAGTGGTGGCAGGCTCGACACACTGACCCACACCTCTCACTGTAAAGAGCTTTCTACTGCCTTTTTCCGGGGTCTACAGCATTTTGTCTAGTTAATTGAATAGAGTTTACTTTCATTTTTTGGGGGTCACTTACTCCATTTTATCACTAATTCAGATTTCAAACCAATGCTCTATAATCACCAACAGTGTACACCATGAAATTATGTAAGCCTCTGCCTGCTTGATCAGTCCTGTAACGAAGGCTAGCCCCGATCTACGCCAGTCTCCAAGGTCCACCATACTCTGGGGGTGTTCAGTTGGGTGTTGGAGCGCCTCACGGTTCTGGTAACGCTGGGCCTGGTCATAGGCTGACTAAGGAGTCTCAGGAACTCCCAGAACGCCATTGATAGCTAGAGTTTTCCGGTCCATGTGGGATAAGCAGTGTAAGGACAGGTCAACACAATTCCGGAAAAAGCATGAGGGTACTATTAGTTTTGTAGTCTCACTGAAATAAAGGACACAATTTCCTTCAAGTTTCTGAAATTCAAAAATTGCCCGTGGACTTCTACAGGTCTGAAGGTCCCGGTCTTGGGAGCACTGGCATATTCCAATCTTGCTAACATAGAAACACCCAGCTGTGCATTGTCTTAAAGTTTTCATCTTCCTGTATGAGACTGTATGTGTTACCACTGGTGAAGACAGGGGGCCATCAGATACAGACAAGAAAAAAGCAGATGTATCAGAAGGTAATGAGAAAGGCTAACGTTTAATAGGGGCTTGTTATGTACTAGACATTGTGCCAAGTTCTTCCCATGGATTTCCTCACTTAACCCTTACAACATGAAGTGAGGTAGATATCCTATCAGCCCCATTTTAGGGAAGACATTAGGGTTCAGTGACTTTGACCTGCAAGGGATTACACAGCTACCAAATGAGGCCAGAATTTGAACCCTTGGGTGACTCCAGAGCCCATGCTGGTAGTGTATGCTTGCAGCCCCCAAGATCAAAGAAACTGGCAATTTCCACAAGCATGAGGCACTGGCTGGCTCTCACCAACCAAGACTCTAATCCCAACCTTTAATGTCTTAGAGCCCACGGTGACACCCGTCTGTAGCATGCCGTCTGCGATGCCCAGTCGGTCCATGTTCAGGAGAAAAGGAGTCACTAAAGTCACGTATGTGGCTCCGGACCATTTCTTGAGTAAATTTAGGGCCCATGTTTCAGTGGCTCCACCAACGTTGTCAAGGATAAAATCGAACCTGGAGAGGAAGAATCAAATCAAAATATCCTTGTCAATCCCCACCCAGGGCTCCAATCCCCCTTCACTCCCATCACCAGTTAGCCACAGGGTCTCTTTCAGTGACAGCTCAACAACGCAGCTCTGCTGGGCCATCCAGCAGCGGGCAGTTGCCTTGACAGAGAAGGGGGCACGCCCACTCACTGGGGCTCTGGCTTTTCTCCAAGGTAAGTCAAATGTGACTGACTTTTTGGTCATAAAATTGTATTTTCTAATATTTAAGGATGACTTAAATGCGTGGTTTTTAACGGAGGGCGATTTTAGCCCCCAGGGGACATATCGGGTAACATCTAAAGACATGTTTAGTTGTCATGACTGCAGAAGGCAGTGAGAAGAAGCCACTAGCACCCAGAGGCCAGGGGTGACGACAAACACCCCACAGTGCACAGAACTGCCCCTCACAACAAAAAACAACCCAGCCCAAAAGTCAGCAGCTGAGAAACTAAGGTTGCCAAGGCTGAGAAACCCTGGCCTGAGCTTTATGGAAAACTGCAAAGCTATCCATTCAATATAAGTCAAAATATTCTTTAGTGCGCACAAATACTGGACTGACAAGTATGTAAGGTTTTCACCCACAAGAATTATTTTCTTTTAATCCCTCTAACAGTTCAGAACTGCTTATAGAAGCATCCTCTTCACCGAGAAAGTTCTACTTTTTGTTTGATTGTTTCATGCACAGCATCAGGACAATGTATAAAGAAAAATCAACAGCCTGCTTTCAGTCATCAATTCTGCTCTAACATGCCAAGAAAATCCAGTCATAATGGGAATCCACAGGAACTGACAGGTATTCAACTTCTTAACTCTAATCTAAAACTCGTATAATCACTACATTCTCCCTAAAGGAGATAAAATTCAAGAAGCTTTTAAAATACTTTTTAAAACAAAAGCAAAGCTCTATTTAGAAAATGCATGCTTATAAATTAAACAAGTTGATAGATAAATTCCTTTTTGGTAAATCCATTTTCTCTTCTAAATTCATCTGGATTAAGTCAACCATCAAAGCTTCTAAAACCAGCTTTGACCACCTTTGTGGATAGAGTCTTTCACAAGACTAAATGGAAGAAGGGCAAATAAAAATGGAAGAATATGCATGCAGGAGAACGGCCTTACTAGAAGACTATTCTTTCCATTAGAAAAAATAAAAAATTCATTTTATGAGTTTAATTTTCTAACGTTTCTGCTTTTAATTTTCTACCCCATTCGCAGATTTTAAGGGCAACCTGGTATAACAGAATGGGCACCGCCTGGAAGAGAGGTCAGGAGACCAGGCTGTGGACACAGCTGTCCCACCAAGGGTTCATTGGCATGACCTTGAGCATGCAAAACCTATAAACCCTCTACCCCTGATTTTCTCAGCTATAATGTGACACAGTAGGCCTTAAGAATTGAAAAGCTCTTTCCTGCTGTAAGATTCTAAAATTCAAATCCAAAAAACTGTGATTTAGGAGGAATAAATTTATTCTAGGTAGATTTGGAGGCCAAACTCTAGGTAGAAGTTACAAAGATCAATTTTAACTAAAGCTGTCAAAATAAATAAATAAATAAATAAATAAATAAATAAATAAAGTGATAGCCTGCATTTGCAAGCTAGTGAGGTCCCCCTACTGGAAGAGAGCATGCCAAAGGAGTAAGACCACTCGCCAGAGGTGTGGAGGAGCAAACTGTAGCACAGGTGTGGGAGGCTAGTCTGAGTGCACCACAGCCTTCCATTTGTCAGGTTCTCTGTTCTCTGGTGACATACTCCAGACATGTGTAAAACTTAAGGTAGACAGAGGGGCATGGGTTGGCCTTGACCTCAATCTCTTACTACTATTCCTAGAGGCAGCAGAAAGTATGACATCAACTGTAACTACCACTATCTAGAAGCCATGAAAATATATTCCTACACAAAGCGGGTAAGAACAACTGATTTCTGAAATGTAATCCAAAAGTGAAAAGCCTTTGAAAAAGCAGTAACAATTTTCCAAATACTCCCAGATCAGCAATTTTCAGCCAGTGTGCCACAGCAGGCACACTGGTGTGCCACGAGAATTTTAAAACACACAATACCTGACTATTTAGTCAGGGGCACCGACTCTTCCCTTACATTGTCAAATAAAAAAATGACTACAGCCAACACAACAATAGCCATCTGCTGTGAATGAATCAAAATTATACCTGTTTTTTTGGTCAGATCAGCAAAAAATATAATACATTTTTTGGTGTGCCACAGAATTTTAGTATTTAGTTTATGTGGGCCATGAGATGAAAAGGGGTCAAAATCGCTATCCTAGATTATGCTCTTAGCTTCAGCTTTGTCTTGGCCCGATGAAGACCAGATTAATAAGCACCGCCCTATATTTCTGTCCTGGCCAGTCAGATTGACAGGGCCTGAGAGAACGCCTAAATCTGCTCCTGTTTGGTACACTAGGCAAAACCACTTGGTGTTCAGATTGCACCAGGACCTTCCCAGGGCTCCCATTACCAATATTTAATCTGCCTTTGTTTCTGTGAAGCCCTCAGTAAGCCAAAACACTAAAAGAATGTTTAATGCTAATCATATATTTTCATGTGCCACTCTTGGTGGTGACAGATACCACCAAAAGGAAGACATTTCCAATTTTGCCTTCAGACCTGTTACAAACCAGCAATAGAAGTTAACTTAAAAATTGGCAAGACCACAAAAACAAAATACCTTTGTCAGCACCTGTCTCACTGTGTTACTGTGCAGTACTGACATCTAGAATTAAAACCAACCTAACCGATTTCAAATGAAACGGCGTGTTTACCTAGATTCCAGCTGACCACAGCAGCACCAAACCACCCCAGGCCTGCACTATCAATGTCCTGCCCCCACCTTCCCAACATGACACTGTTTTGATACATACGGTTTTAAAGATTTTAACTGCTCTTCCACATTTCCCAATTTGTAATCAATTACATCATCTGCCCCAAGCTTCTTTACAAGTTCACTGGCATCCTGAGAGCAAACTGCTGTCACATGAGCATCCCATGCTTTCATTACCTGTCAAAAAAAAAGACGAGGAGGGGAAAGTAGAAAACGGACTGTTTTTTAAATAGTTGGCACCACATGTACACATATCAGCCTGATCTCTAGAGAACTCTATGTGCTTTGTCTTAACAAGAACTACAGGAAGCTATCTGTCAGAGATGAGGAAAAATGATTTGACTTTGGCTCACTTAGAAAATTCCAAGCAATAGATCTCACTTTCCCTGGACGAGACAGCCAGTTGTGTTGTCACGAAGTTATAGCCACTCCCATGAGAGAAGGGCCCGATGCCTCGCCGCTGTTAGAAAAGGCAGGAGCTGGGAGCCTCAAGCTTAGTGTCTTTAACGATGCCTAAGGTAAATGCCCCCTACCCAATCACATGGCCTCGGAAAATGACAATTTCAAACACATTCAGAACATGAAAATGCAACACGTCTTCATTTGCATCTGCAATAAGTTAGTATAGTCTTCAGTCAGACAGTTATATCAAAGCAATCAGCTCTCAGTAATAAGTAATAAGTGAAAAGGTGCTTTTAAAAGCAAGTGATATAGCCATTTATTTTTAAAAATGGATTACATTTGACGTAAAAAAAACCTAACTATATAATTCCCAAGATATAAAATGAGAATGTCTTACATTTTTTAAATAAGGAGTAATTAGACTTAAATTTCAAAAGAAGTAAATTACTCAGGATTAAGGACCCAGAAAGCATCCTGCTCCAAAACTGCCATAATTCTTTGCTATGCCAATTTCACCGAATTAAAAGGGGCCATTATCAGCCTAATGTGAGAACAGTTACTTGAAGTTCACCAAGAAATTTTTGTGCTGATAGTTACAGGCCATAAGAGACCAGCTGTTTTCTCCGTCCTACCCACAGTGTCCATTTCCTGAGCTTCCTTAATGTAAGCTGCACAGGTTCACTAGAATAGAACAGACCTGTGTTTTGTAATAACCACTATCAGGACTTTCATACGTCCTTTTTTTTTAAGTTCTGCTATCTAAGTAGCCATCCTTGAAAGCTATTGTTTAGTTTCACCTATTCCTGAATGTCATTTGGTTGTATTTTGTATTTGACTTCTTTCACTAACATTCTGCTTGTGAGATTCATCTACTTCATTGTAAGGGACTATACTTTGTTTTCATGACTGTGTAACATTCCAAAGTAAACTGTATCACAATTTACTCATCTGTTTTACTGTGGGCGGACACTGAGTTGTTTCCAGTTAGGGATAATGTATGTATTCTCTGATAACATCTTTTGGTGAATAAGCATGTACATTCATATCTACAGAGTGTATCTCTAAGAGTGGAATTGTGGGTTGCCATAAGGCAATTGTTTTTCCTTTTCATTGAATTTATTCTGGTGACACTGGTTAACAAAATTATACAGGTTTCAGCTGCACAATTCCACAACCCATCCTCTGTACACTGTAGTGTGTGTTCACCACCCCAGTCAAGTCTCCTTCCATCACCATTTATCCTCCCTCCTCCCCTTATCCCACTCCCCTCCCCCTGGCAATCACCACACTGCTGTCCATGTCCATGAGCTTTTTTTCTTTTTCGCTCAATCCCTACAGGACACCCAACCCAAACCCCCTCTCTCTCCCACCCCCGACAGCTGTCAGCTTGCTCTCTCTGAGTTTGTCTTTATTTTGCTTGTTAGTTCATTTTAAAAAATGGGCAAAGGACTTGATTGGACACTTCTCCAAAGAGGACATACAGGTGGCCAACGGACACATGAAAAGATGCTCTGCATCACTAATCATCAGAGAAATGCAAATTAAAACCACAGTGAGATATCATCTCATACCTGTCAAAATGGCTATCATCAATAAATCCACAAATGACCAGTGTGGCAAGGATGTGGAATAAAGGGACCCCTTGTGCACTGTTGGTGGAAAGCAGTATGGAGCTACCTCAAAAAATTAAATATGTACCTGCCTTTGGACCCAGCAATCCCACTTCTGGGAATTTATCCAAAGAAACCCAAAACATTAATTCAAAAAAATATATTCACCCCTATGTTCACTGCAGCATTATTTACAATCACCAAGATTTGGAAGCAGCGCAAGTGTCTATCAGTGGATGAGTGGATGAAAAAGCTGTGGTACCTTTGCACAATGGAATGCTACTGTGCAGTGAAAAAGAAGGAACTCTTACCCTTTGCGACACCATGGATGGACCTGGAGAGCAATATGCTTAATGAAATAAGCCAGTCAGAGAAAGACAAATGCTATATTTCACTCATATGTGAAATATAATGAACAAAATGAACTAACAAGCCATAAGGCAACTTATATTCAGATTCAGTCAATGAATATAATGATTTTCCTAAGTGGCTGTACCAATTTAAACTCTACCCAACAGGGTTTGACCTTTCTCTTTTCCTCCCACCCACCCTCCCTCTTTTTCTTTCTTCCATTTACTTCTTCATTAACCCACATTTACTAACAATCTCTGGACTAGGCACTGGGTATCTGTCTTCACCTGTTCAGGCTTCTATAACAAAATTCCACAGACTGGGTGGCTTATAAATAACAGAAATATATTTCTCATAGTTCTGGAGGCTCGAAGTCTGAGATCAAGGCATCAGCACAGTCGCTCTCTGCAGAGAGAGTCTTCTTCCTGGTTCATAGGCAGCACCTGCTCTCCGTGTCCTCACCTGGTGGAAGGGCCAGGGGGCTCTGCTGGGCCCCTTTTATATATAAGGGTGTTTATCTCATTCATGAAGGCTCTGCCTGCATGACCTAATCACCTCCCAAAGGTCCCATTTCCTAAAGCTATCACATTGGGCATTAAAACTTCCACATATGAATTTTGGAGGGACACAAATATTCAGACCATAGCAGTTTCTAATGGTAAATTAAAAGGAAGTCAAAGTGTGCATCGCCTAGGAGTACCCCCCCTTCCCCAATTTAGGGAGCAGATGGACAGGAAACCCCAGCACTATCTGGGTCCTCAAAAGGTCTGAAGCAGGGTATGGGGAGGAGCACAGGACCCCAACTCTCCCTCCTGGAAAGCAATGTGGCAGAGCCTCTGAGTGTGCCCAGTAGCCCACATTGGGGAAGGGGCCTCTCACCTCCTACTAAGTAAGGGAGACTCCATCAAGCCCCCAACGCCAGGCGCCAGCCAGTGAACAGCTGCCCACTACGGTAAGGGTCATTAGGTGCCATCCTATTCCTGGGGGCTCAGGGCACTGTTCGATTTTTCTGTTTTGAGGTATAATCCACACAATATAAAATTCATCATTTTAACAATTTTAAAGTGTACAATTCAGTGGCTTTTTGTACATTGACAATGCTGTGGCAACCAGCAACACTGTCTATTTCCAAAACATTTTCCTCACCCCCAAAATAAACCCATGCCTATCAAGTAGTCACTCCCCATTCCCTCCTCCCCCCAGCGCCTGGCAACCACTAATCTGCTTCCTGTCTCTATAAATCTACCTCTTCTGGATATGATACAAATGGAATTATACAAAACGTGACCTTTTGTGTCTGGATTCTTTCACTTGGCAAAATGTTTTGAAGGTTTATCCATGTTGTATCATGCATCAGAACTTCATTCCTTTTTATGGCTGAATAATATGCTACAGTGTACATACATTTTGTGCATCCATTCATCAGATGATAGACATCAGGTTGCTTCCACTTTTTGGCTATTATGAATGTTGATGCTGCTATGAACACCTGTGTACAAGTTTTTGTTTGAATATATATTTTCATTTCTTTTAGGCATACTTAGAAATGGAATTTCCAGGTCATATGTTAATTTTGTTTAACATTTTTAAAAACTGCCAAACTGTTTTCCATAGCAGCTGAACCATTTGACATTACCACTAGCAATATACGACTTTCAATTTCTCTATATCCTTGTCAACCTTATTTTCCATTTTTCTTAAAAGCCACTCTAGTATGTGTAAAGTGATACCTCACTGCAGCTTTCATCTGCACTTCCCTAACGACCAGTGATGTTGAACACCTTTCCACGGGCTTACTGGCCTTTGCATTCCTTTGAGGAAACATCTATTCAAGTCCTTTCTAATTTTTTAATTGGGTTTTTTGTTGTTGAGTTGTAAGAGGTCTGCACATATTCTGGATATTATACCCTATTTAGAGAAACGATTTGCAAATATTTGCTTCCATTTTGTGTGTGGTCTTTTTACTTTCTTGATAGTGTCCTTTGATGTACAAAAATTAATTCTAAAGAAATTCAATTATCTATTTTTTTCTTCTGTTGCTTGTGCTTTGGGTATCATATTTAAGAATCTGTTGCCAAATCCATGATGATTTATTCCTATGTCTTCTTTTAAGAGTTTTATAGTTTGGGGTCTTACAATTAGATCTTTGACCCAGTTTGTTAGTTTTCATATATAATGTGAGGAAGGGGTCCGATCATTCTTTTGTACGTGGTTATCCCAGCACCATTCCTTGAAAAGACTACTCTTTCTCCCATTTAATGGCCTTGCCACTTCAGTAAAAAATCAATTAACCACAAAGGTATTGATTTATTTCTGGATGTTCAATTCTATTCTACTGATCTCTATGTCTATCTTTATGCCAGTACAACATTGTTTTGATGAGAGTACTTTTGTAGCCAGTTTTAAAATTGAGATGTGTGTCTTCCATTTTGTCCTTTTTCAAGATTGGCAATTTTGGGGTCCCTTGCAATTTCCTATGCATTTTCAGTTTATCCATTTATGCAAAATAAACAGCTGTCATTTTGATAGGATTATATTGAATTTGTAGATCACTTTAGGAGAGTATTGTCAACTTTACAGTACTTGGCTATAACTCTCTATATACATTTTAGAATCAACTTATCAATTTCTACCAAATGCAAACTCCCACCCATTTGCACTGCCCATGATCTTCCTCCCCAAAGCCTTTCACATTTCCTGTACAGGACATCCGCATGGAATGATGAACCACTGGAAAGATGAATGCTTCCTTCTACATTAGAAAATTTTCTTCTTAGAAGAGGAAGCTGAAATTACAGTGAACTTACTGAACCTACCGTTGCCTCAGCTTTTAAGAAAATGTGATTCATGTTAATTTACAAATTCATGAATATAATAATCTTTTTATTAACAAGATCAAAAACTGTCTTACTTTTTTCTAAAGAAACTGAAGAGGGTACAGATAAATGGAGAGATAGTCCAACTCATGGATTAGAATTAACAATGTTAAAGTTTCATATTCTCTAAAGCAATCTACCGTTCAATGCAATCCTTATCAAAATCCCAGTAGCATTTTCTACAGAAATAGATCAAAAAAATCCTACAATTTGTGTGGAACCACAACAGACCCCTAAAAGCCAAAGCAATCCTGAGAAAAAGAACAAACCTGGAGGTATCAGACTCCCCAACTGCAAACTATACAACAAAGCATAGTAATAAAAAAATAAATAAAAACAGTAAGGTACCAGCAGAAAAACAAATACACAGACCAATGGAACAGAACTGAGAGCCCCAAAATAAACCCACACGTGTGGACAACTAATGTACAGCAAAGGAGCCAAAAATATGCTTGTACAATGGAGAAAGAAAAGCCTCTTCAATAAATGGTGCTGAGAAAACTGGACAACCTCATGCAAAATAATATAATTAGACCACTATCTTACATCGTACACAAAAATAAGCTCAAAGTGGAGTAAAGTCTTAAATATAAAATCCTGAAACCATAAAATATGTAGAAGAAAACATAGGTGTTAAGCTTCTGGACACTGATTTTAGTGATATTTTTGTGGATTTGACTCTAATGGCAAAGGAAACAAAAACAACAATAAACAAATGGGACTACATCAAATAACAAAGCTTTTGCACAGCAATGAAAACTATCCATGAAACAAAAGAAAGCAAGTAACTGAATGGGAGAAATATTTGCAAATTATATTTCTGGAAAGTTAATATCCACCCTGGCCAGTGGCTCAGTTGTTGGAGCATCATCCCATACACCTAAAAAGGCTGTGGCTTCAGTTCCCGGTGAGGGAGCGTTACAGGAGGCAACCAATTAATGTTTCTCTCTCACATCAATGTTCCTCTGTCTCTATCTCTCCCCCTCAACCCCTTGCTCCCCAAATCAATAAACATATCCTCAGGTGAGGATTAAAAACAAGGTTAATACCCAAACTATATAAAGAACTCATATAACTCAGTAACAAAAATAACAAAGACAACTAAATAAAAATATATATTGAAGTCACATATATGTGCCATGTAATACTACTCAGCCATAAAAAATGACAAAATACTTCCATTTGTAACAACAGGGATGGATCTTGAAGGTATTTTGCTAAGTGAAACAAGTCAGACAAAAACTTTATTATTTCACTCACATGTGAAATATAAAATTAAAAAGAAACAAACAAGAACAAACTCACAGATGGGGACAACGGCACAGTGATTACCAGACGGAAAGGGGCAGGAGGGTAAAATGGGTAAACAAGGCCAAATACATGATGATGGATGGAAACCAGACTTTTGGTGAGTACGCTACAGTGCACACAGGTATTGAAATATAATGTTGCACCTGAAACTTAGTGTGTCAATAACCAATGTTATCTCAAAAAAAATTAGCAGGGTTAAATAGCTAATGTTTGTAAAGTGCTAGCATACAACATGTGGCTCAAAATAAGTCTTAAGCTATCATCATCATCATCATCATCACCACCAGTCTTATTGTTTTTACTGTTTACGTAACTACTTCTGCTACAACAAGAAGCCCCGGAACAGCATGGGTAAATCACTTCTCAAAATTAAAAGAAAAAATTGTTTACCTGTATGGCAAAAGTACCAACACCACCTGAAGCACCCAAGATCAAAACACTGCAATGCAAAAGAAACAATTAATGAATATATTAAGCCAATATAACTTAAGTCAACATAAATAAGATGTTTTCAACATGCATCTGGCTCAAAGGTAAACAATACCAAAAGCAAATAAAATCATTCAGCTTCCCAAGATTCTATTACACAAGGATTTTTATTTTAAATTCACCAATATGCTGTAAGTGCTTAAAGTTAAGACATTCTCTGAACTCTACCAAGAATATCAAATACCAAAAATACCAACACTGTGTTTTTTTAAAGAAGCTCAGACGGTTCTTGGTACATCTGCCTTACATTTTTTCTCCATAATAGAGCACTCTGGGATCCTTTTTACCGTGTTAAAGTAGATTTAGTTGCCCTCTAAGAAAAATCACATTCCTGACCACATTCCTGCCAAAGTGCAATAAACATCTTTTGTTCATACTTGTCCTGTCAAGCTCATTGACTTTCATAAATGGAAATCAATCTCAGCCTCACGTTGGCTGCCTGTTAAACCAGACGACTGTTTTATCCACCCAAACATCCTTGCTGCGCTCCAGGTTTTTACGTTTCATTGCTGCAGCCCTCCCGCAACTCAAGCCCAAGGGTACAAGCATCAGGAAGTGTATGGAGGCGTGAAGGTGGGAGGTGTGAGGGGTGAACCCTGTGACACTGTGAACAGACTGAAACAACACACAAAATTCGGTGTGATTATGCGTATGTGCACTGGGCAGGAGAGGGATCCAGGCCTGCTACCAATCTCTCAAAGGCATGTGTGACCCAAAACAGAACCTCAAGAATCACTGCTTTACGTACCCTCACTAAATTTTATTCTTGACTTACGCCAGAGTTCCAGTGAGTTGCCTGCCTTAGACTGCCCAGTCTCAGGTCCCCAGACTCCTGCTTGTACGGAACTGCACGTGGTGTTATGCTACCAACATAGGCTGAGGGACCTTATAACGACTGTTTGCTCCTGGATACTTTAAGAAAGATTGTTGAGAGAATTCTTCATGAGAGTTCTCTTTATTACGAGCACATACAGAAAAACATTTGTCTGAGACAAATAGAAGCATGGCTACTCATATTTGTCACTACAGATTGTACAACTGCTAGGCGTGGGCTCCTCTTTTGACTGGGCTGCTACAAAGTACAGAGAACTTTGTCGCCTGTGTCTAGCAAATACACCAGAGCTTGGAACATGTACTCTGCCTACAGTCTTAACCGTAGTTTCATTTCATTTTTTTCTTTCTTACCCAAATCATGGAAGGTTGGTTATCACTCTTTAGATCTTAAAAATTGCTAGTAAAGTTTCTGAGCCAACTGTTCCCTTTGAAATTAATGCCATTAAATGTAATTTTAAAAGTCTCCTTGCAACGTTTTCCTTCTAGAAGAGTTATGTTTAATTTCACAAAATTATACAGTGTAAATAGAAGAAACTTTAAAGATCAACTCCTCCAAAATCCTTCCATTCACATACTTAATCGCTTAGTACTTCCTAAGCAAAGGGAAAAAGCATTAAAACTGCCTCATATACACCCAAAGATGAATTCATCCCTATTTACCCTCTTATGGTGGCCCATTCTTATAGAAAGGTAACTAGTCAAATCCTCACTTACCATAAGTTCTTCACATTCTAATCTTCATCTCAACTCGAACCCCTCTCTCTACTTCCTGAACAGACCCCCAGGCCCTTCTCACCCCCAAGTCCCACACACCTGGTCCACTCCTCAGGCTCTTATGCCTTCACAGTGAGGTCTCCCTTCCCCTGAAGGCTCAGGTCCCAGTCTTCCTGCACAATAAATGCCCTTGCTATAGCCCTGCATCTGACATCCATGCCCCTGCGTTTGGGATTTGTCACATTGTTCATTTTCACTCATTCTTGTCTCCCCAGCTATTCTGCAAGGCTTTCAGGGCACAGACTCCCATAATGCCCATCATGGGGCATACCACCGTGGATATGGATACGGCAGATTCTGGCCGAAGTTTCTTGACTGTAACCATCAGCCAAATCAGCATTATATCCTACAGGAAAGGCAACAATTACTATTACTGCAAATGAGGAAATCATCTGACTTTTTGAAAGACTGCATTCAAGTTTTTTCCAGGAAAGAAAAGGGCTTTAAATTAACTTTTAATTCCCTATCTGAGAATGCTGGATTTAAGAGGATGACAAATATAATGGCCGCTTAAAGATCCAACTGCCAGACATGTCTTCAACCTCATTATTGTCATTTCATCACTTCCCTATAACTCTTGATCCAAAGCAGCCTCATTCCTCCAAATGAAAAAGCAAAAATGTTTCTCAGCCGTGCTTGGCAGAAGAGGGAGCGCTACAGCAGCAGCTTCAGTTCCCGGTGTTGCCGCTTGATGGAGCCCTACGACAAAACAGGCAAGCAGAAAGCCCACAGAAGTTGCTGCACACCATCACTCAGCTCCTAAAAAAGCCCTGGGGACACCATTCTCTGGCCCTGCAAATTCCACGTTTTGTGCAGGTTCAACTAGGGCCTGTACTTTGCTTCCAACAAAGAAAGTCCCACAAAGGGACAGCAGGCAAAATAAATTTCCAAGCCGGCACTGAGTCAGTTGGTTCTCTCTGGTTTGAAGTCCTGTGGCTGAACTAACTATTCTTGTTTTGTACTCTTCAAAGCACTTTCACTACAAAGGGAAAACACTGCTGGGCTTACCCCCAGTGGCCCTTCACTTTCGTGCTGTACGGCAGGAGTACTTTCTACCCAGTTGCTATAAGGGTCACAACACACTCAAACCTCATTAAGTAGAAGTCTATTAGTTTAAAGAAAGCTGTGCTTTATCGCTTACTGGTTTACATAAAGCAAGTGCCCAGGAAATAATTTATTTGGAAAAAGCACCATAATTCAAAATTGCCAGGATTTTTTATCACATTTCTGTCTTACTTCTTAAGTCCACAAACGGAGCTTCTTTTGAAGTCAGTGGGAATGACACCGTGGCAGATATATAAAGTATGGGTGGAAAGTATGAATAAATTATTATACTGCTTATGTATTCTTAAACCTTAAAATTTAATTTTATGTCATTTCTGCCCAATCTATGAATTCTCCCTAAAATATGTTAAGGGACTAAAGCAATGTTGGCTTTTTTTTTCTGACTGAATCACTTTTTATTTAGTGTTTGGGCATCTATTTCCTCTACAATCACATTTTTCAGTATTATTATCTTATGAGGCAAGGGTCTTAACACCCTAATTGCCTTACGAATAAAAAATATTTAAAATATATTACAAAATAGCAAGAGATCCAGAAGCAGGGAATCATCTTTCTAATTTCTATCTTCTGGCTTAGCCTCAGAAATCTCAGTGCCAGTGCCGGGCACCTAGAAACCTGGGTTCTAGCCCCAACTCTCCCACTGGGTTCCAGGGTATCTAAGCCTCAGACTCATCACCTAGGAAATGATGATCAGGAACATATGCTCTAGGAGTCAGTGAAAAAGGAATTGGCATTTTCTATCTAATTTAGGCTTATGTTTAGTTTCTCCACCTTTCCAACACAGAAGTAAAACGACCTTCGTAATTCTCCTCAGACCACACACTTGTGGGGGGAAAGCAGCCGCATCATAAGAGTAGAGTGCTCTTTATTAAGTCCTAATGGCTCCGAAATGAAGATGATTTAAATAGGGCTAGTTCTTACATCAGTAGAAACAACTGGTCTTTAAAAAATGAGGATGATGTTGAAAATGTATAACCTCAGTTTTCAGTTTCCAACACTACTTCTGAATGGGGCGGAGGGCAGAAAATGAGTGAACGACGGCAAAGTATATCATATATGCTAAATCCACCCCTGAGGTGAGTGACAAACTCCATCTGCATAAGCGGAACACAGCTACAAACAAATCGACCAAACACGACCAAGAACGGCCAGCCTTATGTGTCCTTCTTTTACGCCTCAGGAATTCATGTAGACATTCCCCAATTTATAGAACAGTTCATGTGTGAATTGGTTGTTCAGAACTTTAAACACATTTTCCCATGAAAACAAAGCTATTTATACATCTTGGCAAAGAGCCCAGGGTAGCTGTTTAAAAAGGTTTAGTTAACCCATAATGGACCAGGAACCTCATGCACAGTGTAACAATGGTGCTGCGGGAAACGGATGCAGAATTTCAGCCCAGGGTACGAGGAACGAATCTCCCCAAATGAGACAGGCAGTGGGAACCAGTCCCAGTCAGGTGCAGGGCGGACGGAAGGCAGAGAGATAGAAGGAAGGATCATTTAGGATGGCAACAGGGTGGATGAGAGACGGAAGGAGTGTGGTCAGAGAAGGATTAACCACAGAGCTGATGGGGTTCAGGACATGGGACCTCAAAACATGGCACCCTGGCACACTGAACATTTTAAGCTGAAGGAAACTTTTCTCCAGGTATACATGCTAATAAACTTCTGTTTGGTTTTCTCCTGTTAAGCTTTTATGTCAGTGCTCTCAGCAGAAAACTCAGAAGGGTAGAGTAAAAATTATTTTTCCTCTTCTACTAACCACAGTCGGTTAAGAGTGCTGTCTCCTTCCACTCCTACACTCCACTATGCTCCCCCTCTTCTCAGGTGACACTAGATTTACTAGCTGCAGGGAAGTTGATTTAAAAGTGCATTTGCTTTGCGTTGGTGGGAAACACTGATGTGTTCATTGTACTTTCTGAGTAGAATTATTATAGGCGGTCCCAGTATAAGGATGCTGAAAGGGTTCAGAACAGGCTTCCCTAGGATGTGCCACTTTGGCGTGTGAATTATTTTGAGTTGAAAGCAACCAAGACACTGCGGGCTTAAGGGAAATGTTTATCTCCCCCTTAAAGAACTTAAATTAGGGATCTTGACCAAAATAGTATCACCAGAAATAACTTTGTATGACCTATCTGTAAGGCAGGGTAAACTTCTAACTACTAAACATCTGAATGACCTCCCTCCCTTCGGACACCCCCAGGCACCTCACCTCATCCCTAGCTCAGAGTGCCACATACAACTCCTTTTAACTTCTTCTCCCTGGCCCTCTCATGCATGTGGTATTCCCATACATACACACATAATTAAATTTGCTTATTTTCTCTTGTTAATCTGTCTCATGTCAATTTCATTATTACATCAGCCAGAAGAACCAAGAATGGTAAAGTCTCTGCCTCCCCCTCAATGGCTTCCAGGAATATTTCTGCTTCCCACGAATATGTCACACAAATATATTGCTGGGGCTCCCCTTTTCCCTCTACTCTTCCAAGTTCTTGGCTGGGGTCCCTATAACAAAGGACAACACAATAAGGCATCATGAGATTTTACTGTGATAGATAAGGCTGAGTATCGCTGAATCTAGCACTGGATTATGAGAGTAATGGAGAAGAAACACGGTTAAACAAAGTCTGAGATGTACAGAACCAGAAGCGATTCTGAAGAAAATTCTCCCAATTAAAAGGCATATAAAAACCTATAATACACCACTGATCAAGTTGATTCATACACCAGGACTCACAAAATGGTGCCGCCCCAGTGGCTCAGCCCGCATCAAAAATCTAAACCTAAGTCAGCCTGCATTTATGGGAAATGCCTCATTGTCCAATCACAATCCTCCAAATCAGCTTTCACTAGCTTACCCCACCCTAGAAAATAGGACCCCTTAGCCTCATAAAAAATCACTGACCTCCTAGCTAATCATACCCTGTTTCCATGTTGCCTTTTCTAACATTCTATAAAACCTGCTCTTCTCCAAAACCCCTTGGGAAGTGCGCTCCAATGTTTGTGAGTCACAATTCATGCACTGTTCCAACGCATGCACTCCTCAATTCATGCACTGTTTTCCCTTCAGCAAAGAACATCAAACTGGTTACTAAATTACATGACTTTTGTCATTTGACACCACTATAGGGAAGATATCAACAACAAAGTAGTTAATGAGGGTTGTCAATTAAAATGCAAAGGTATTTAGGCTTATTCACTGCAGGAGAAAATTTCAAATGCCTTGCAATCTACAGCTCATACAGTAAGGAAACTTTGAAGACATGTTTCCAAATTTGACAACAATCCTAAACTATACATGACATGAACAATAAGGAGTTGTATAGTGGAATGAGATGGAGTGGGCTTGGGGGACAATTACCAGATTTTGGCTTAAGGTAAATCATAGTTAACTGACATGAGGAATCTACATTAAGGTCAGGGTGGAAAGTCAGCCTTGTTTTGCACAAGTAGAGTTTCAGATGCAAAGGGGACATGAGTAGAGAGGTTGGGGTTAGAAACATAAATCTGCCAGTTACTAAAATACACAGAAGCTGGGAGAAGATGAGATGGCCCTGGATAACAGAGAGGAGTGATGGAGTAGGGCACTGGGATAAGAGTAACAGGAAGAAGTGTGTCACTTTAAAAATAACAAGAACTGGTAAAAAGGCAAGAGGAAAACTAAAGGAGTCTGGTGTCCCTGAAACCATGGGAAAGTGAGTGTTAAGGGGGTGGTCACCAGTGCCAGATACCTCAGAGAGGTCAAATTTAAAGAACTGAAAAATATCACTGGGAGAGCAACTTAGTCAGCCATGACCCCGTGACAACAGCTGCAGCTGAGTGGAAAGGCTGGGAGCTAATTTTAATGCACTGAAGAGTAAAGGACTTCTAAGCTTCACAAGACAGTTACTCTGTCACCTAGAAAACTAATCTGTAAAACACAAATTGCCGGGAAAGAGCTTTCCACTCATTTCTTTATCTGAGTCTTCTAGGAGCTCCCAGGAACACAGGCCCAGATGAGACCACATTCGTTCGCATCACACTAGCGGAGCCAGAGCCTCCACCCCTTCCCAAGCTACAATTCCTTCAAGCAAGTAAAATGCACTGGTTTCTTTCTCCTCTACATCAGCCCTCTAACCAAACAAGTCAAGTGCAAATGAAAACCCAAAGTCCACAGGGGTAGTGGAGAAGACACAGGTGGGTGGCTGGGTGAAGAACAGGCAGGCGAAGGCATCTGAAAAAAGGAAGCTGTTATAATTGCTGAAATAAGCAAATTGGGGAAAAAGGGAGTAATGCCAATGTTTTTAAGTTTGAACTTTTCTAATTGTACAAATAGCATTAATCGGTTACATAATTTACCATTATTTGACAAAAGTTGACTGTCATAAAGCCTGATCTCAAAAAAAAAAAAAAAAAAAATGAAAAGCATTCCCAAATTGACTGCATTGAGTTTCAAGTATACACAATTTAAAAGTAAAATTTATTTTATGCTTCAATTTCTAACATTTTCTAATATGTCTGTCTAACAGAGAGTCAAGTACAACTTCCCCAGCGAGAGATGAATTTCAGGCAAAGCATGAAACATTCAGGGTAGACCATGACACGGCTAATAAATAAAACCATCAGATCAACTGCTTTAAAAAATGTATCTGGTGTAACCGCTTCTAAATAAACTTCTATTCATTTTGAGTCCCCTAAGTTATCTGTGTGTTCCTACTGAATAAATCATGAAGAAACTATGGATGGACACGTAAGAAGGAAACAATTTGATCTGACATTTTCTAGTGATACCAAAGTTTGGGCAAAATGACATTTTATATAACATCAATATTAAATTATTCCCTTGACTCACTGATGCTTGATTTGTTGCAAAAATTAATTACATAACAAAAAGGAAAAGGTAAAACACCATCAAACTCTTAGAAGCTTTGTCTTAATTTCAAAACATTTTTTGTTATTAAAAAAACTTATAAAATCTTCAAAGGTGCTGATGGGTGTTTTTTATCATTGCTCAGTTTTTTTTAATTAACTAGTTAGAAAAACAGAATTTAAGTACTTATTTACAAACACTGACCTGCTTTGTAGACTAAAGAATGCCTCAATGCCGATCACTAACAGAAAGAGAATAACTATCAATTAGAGAAGCCAGAATATGCTCCACCAATCACATTAAATAGTCAAACTGAAAAAAGCCACGTTGGACACTGGAACCTCTGAGTTTATGTATAATAAAATCTCACTATACTAGTAATTTGTTCATGTAAAAGTATTTTGCACAGTATTTTAAGGTACTCCCCTCTCTCATGTGATTCTCACAAGTAGTGGGAAAGGTAGGCCACCATTACTACCTACACGTAGTAGTTTCAGTAAACTGAAATTTCTTAGAGCACCAAGGGCCATGGTCTGCCTCACTGCCACTCAGAACACGGGCGTCCTAAGGCCACCATGCGTGCAGGACGGTGGCAGGTGTCTGTGATGTGAACTAGTGAGGCTCTTCACAACGAAGTCACTGCAGTTTGGTTAGCATGTGGCCAAATCAACGAACACACCAACTCAATATAATACGCAATCGCCTTACAAGGTATGAAATTTTCCATTTCTCAAAGCTCTTCTGACAACCAACACTGTCCTACACTCAGTACCTGGGAGGAAACTACAAAGAGACTATAAATAGCGTGCATGTTGTCACCTGATTAGTTAGTAGCAGAGTGGAGAATAGAACACAAGTTCCCCAGTTCCAAACCATCATTGCTTAAATAAAAGATAACCCAATAAACCAACAATAAAATGGGGCACACATCTGTGTATCTGAGAAGAGACAGCTAGATCTCTTTCTAAATTGTTTTCTTCAGGGTACCAAAAAAAAAAAGAGGGAGTGAGCGAGTGTGGCTGGGGAGCCCTGAATTAGAAAAAGGAATGACAGACCTCTAACTACATACGGTCATGCAGGCATAAAGTCTAATGTTTCTAGAAAAACAAAACAATAAAGCATCAATGTTCATGCAGAGCCTACAATAATAATAAAGTTCTAAAAGTCTTGAATAGGATTTTTGCAAGGTTATTAACTAAGATGAGTCATTAGAAAAATCTATGTGGTCAAACTAATTTAATTTAAACAAAGTGTTTGACCAAAGTGGCAACTTCAAGAAAGATAAGCCTCAAAGCTTAAAAAATAAACAGTGTTGACCTTTAGAATAAATATTTGCTTTGAATTCCATGATAAAGGGTAGCACCTCATTAGATGAAGAGCCTTCACACCGCTTTCAGAAATGCAGCTGTTAAGCTTTCATTACATGCACTGCTCTATAAGTCAACACATTAAACGTAAGGTACAATATTTCATAACAACAGGAGTATAAAATGACACCGCCTTTAGTTATCTTACCCACATAATCCTTAGCAATCAAAAAACCAAGTTATTGTAATTTATTAAAATTTGACCTATAGCTCTCTCCCTCATCACAATCATTAAACGGTTCTTAGCACCTGGTTTTCTCACCCCCAAAAAATCATCAGTTTTCCTTATGATACCAACTTTCTAAAATACAAGGAATATAATCTCACAGCTAATAATAGGAGCCACCATTTATTGAGTGCCTCCCATGTGCCACAACCCATGCCACTAGTTTTGCTTGTATTATCTCATTAAAAACAAAACTCACAGAAGAGAAGCAACTGAATGGGCCAGCCACCCAGAAAGCAGCAGAATCTGAATATGAACTCAAGTCCATCGAAACCATTTCTTCTCACTGTGCTGTTGCTAACTCAAAAAAGCATATATTCAAGGCCTTGAAGCACCAGAACTAACCTAAAGAATACCAAGCATGGAGCCTAAGAGACCTCAAGATTATTCAGCAGTGATCTTTAGTCCCTTTATATTTGGTTTTCAGAGAAATCAGCAAGTACGAGAGCAACTCCTAGTTAGAGGCAGGAAAAAAATGCCCGCACCTTTACATCATTCAACCTTGACATCATTCATCAGAAACTATGTAGCAGAATTCTTAACATTTTTAGGAATCTGATAAAAGCTAGGAACTTCTTCCCAGAGAGTCACATAAAATTTTGCATCATTTTGGAAGGTTTGGACTCCTAAAGTCCATCTGCACATTTCAATTTTTAAATTTGCATTTGATTGAACTAAGAATCCATAGAATGAGGTTAAGAAAGTGCAAAATGATACAAATGAGTTTTTTGGAAATTGTTTTAAATGTCAGCACAACTCTGATCATGTAAATGATCCTACTTTTACTGCTTCTGGTAATCTATGGCAAAGACCTTACAGAAGAAAGAGAGAGAAGGCATAGATGCCACCATCGATACTTACCGTTTTCCCGCACAGTTTTTGTCATTCAGGCCGCCAACCTTGTTTATGGCAGACCAGGCTGTGAGGGCCACGTATGGCAAAGAGGCAGCTTGAGTATGAGTGAGTGATCTGGGCTTGTGAGAGACCTAGATTTGAAGACAACAGTCAAAATAAGCAATGACTTACAAAACCTATGAACACAATTAAGTACATTTACCTTCATAGGAGTCCAGCATTTTCATAAGTAAGTCTATAACATTTTGCCCGTTCAGTATTTATTACATGCCCCACTTTAAGATTATCCTTAAGGGATATTCTCCAAGTGACTCGACCTGCCCTCCTGGGGTCAGAGGTTCAGTAATGTTTTACAGGATATATGAATCAGATATAGCTACTTAATTCATAAAGACCACATTCAATAATCTCATTAGTTCTGACTATACCCAGAAACAAATCCAAATATGCCTTGAGCTCTCACAAACACATTCTAGTTTCATCTTTAGATCAGCTGTTTCCTTTACTCCTGTGTACTGGAAGGTGATCTTTCCAGACTTTCTCTAATCTCAGTAAAACCCCTTTTTTCTCTTCCCATCCTCCCTTCTGTAGATAAATACCTCAGTATTAACCTCTTTCCCTCTATTCAAATTGTCAGACCTCTTGACTGTATTTAATTAGACTCCTGTTTCCAAAGTGATCTGAAACAGCTGATACTTCCACGCTTCTGTTTATAATTAATCGGTACATTCCATTTGGAATATTTGGTTTCCACTATTTACAGTGGGCAAAACCAAGAAACAAGCAGGTTTCTAGATCTCACTCCAAATCCCTGCTCCACAAAACAAGGATACCACTTTGGCAGGCAGTGTTATTAAATGACATCAAATTATTTTTCTAAGCTTTCAATTATTTCTATTCTCTATCCCAGCTCTTTCAAAGTTACCCATTAAACATGAACCTGATCTGAGAAAAAAAAACACAATTATTTCAGAGATATTTGTCATGTTTGTTTGTACTTTCTAATGGCATTTCAACACAGAATTGGTGAGTTACCTCATTCCCACTGACAACAACAAACTCTGAGAGAGTGCCCTGTTTCCAGGGAGGAACTGCAGCCCAGACCTGAAACACACATACACAGCCACAACTTCATTAGAAACAGATCTTTTTTAACCAAAGCTAAGCATGAGAGAATTCCCAATACATTCCCCACCGTGTGAAAAAAGAACAAGTCAGCAATACACCAACCAAAAGTTACTGTCACATGATATAAATGTACTACTTAGTATGATTCTGGATTTATCAAGTCAAGCCGCAGTGGAAGCAGATGCCAGGAAATTCTGCTGACTACATACTTAGAATAGCAGTAAGAGCCCAGTGTCTGGGGTTTGAATCCTGGCTCTACCACTTACTAGCTCTGGGACCTCTGTATATTTTGCCTTCCCCATCTGGAAACTGGGCCTAACTGTACTTACTTCATAGAGATTTTTATGAGTTATTTCATGAAAATCAACCATAACAGTGTTAGCTATTATTACTAACTCACTTTATTTTCTTGGTGAAAAAAATCAAAGTGACAAGTAACAGGTGATTATTCCAAACCAGCTATTTAAAACCATCTAGCCCATAAGGTAGAAATTGTCAGTTAAAGACTCTTTCAAGAAAGATATTCCCAATCATACACACTTTAAAGTCTTGCAATTCTTAAGCACTAGATTTAGAACACTTGAGTATAGTCAAACCATCCTGACAGAACCAAGAACAGAACCAAGAAAATGAGAATTCCAGCCGAAGCTCAGTACATTTGTTGGAAAGAGGGCAATGATTAGGAATATACTTCCCAAAGCAGCAGAATGAAATTTGCATATTTAGAAAAGGAATATTAGCATTTCATAACTCACCTCATCTCCGGGCTTGAAGTACCTCACATCAAGTCCACATTCCATCACCACACCGGAGACATCCCGACCCAGAGTCAGGGGAAATTCGTCTCCTCTGGTTTTAATATGTAAAGGGTCACGTTTCATATTTAAAGCTGTAGCTCCATAACCACCTATAAAATACAGTTTTATCTGTTTCCTCCAAAAGAATGGAATGGTTTAACAACTATTACAGGACCCTGACCAGTGCAGCTCAGTTGGCTGGGCATCATCCAGCAAAGCAAAGGTTTGCTGGTTCAGTTCCCTATTAGGACATGTGCCTGGGTTGGGAGTCAGTCCCTGGTTGTGGCGCATATGAGGCAACTGATGGATGTTTCTCTCCTACTCTTTCTCCCTTCCCCTTTTTCTAAAAATAAAATAAATTTTAAAAATTATTTTAAGATTTTATAGGGAGGAAGAGAAGGAAAAAAACATCAATGCGTGAAACATAGATCAGCTGCCTCCTGCACATGCCCCAACCAGGGACCAGGCCTGCAACCCCTGGGAATCGAACCCATGACCCTTTGTCTTGTGGAGCAATGCCTAACCAATTAAGCCATGACTGCCAGGGCATAAATAAGATTTTTTTAAATAAATAAATGAATAAAATAAAAACTACTACAAGATTATGGGTCAGGTACAATTCTAGATCCTCAAGATATAAACTATAAAGTAACCAACCTTAAATTTTTTTGTACCATCCCACAGGAAAGCATAAAAACAATGAGTGCTGTTCCTTTCAAAGAAAATTACTTGGAAAATTATAATCACTTATTAAACTAAAGCTACCGTTGCTAAAAAATGTTTAAATTCCAATTTTGAAACTGTCCTTAGAACATTCAGTATTTTCTTTTATAATTTTACTTTGTTCTTTGAAGATAGTTTCTTTAAGCTATTCATTCATAAACTTTTCAAATAACAATATTATTTGGTGCCCAGTCTGGTGGAGAAGGTGTTAAAGCTGTTTGAAGTTAATAAATGAGTATATAAGGCAGAATTATATTTGACACTGACACAGGTGGGGTCTGTAAGTCACAGTCCCCCACCCCCCAAAAAAGGTTTCTAGGATGTCTTTGAATTAAGTGCATAGATTGATTCCACTGTGATAAAGAATCACTTGACTACACCTGTTCTGATGTTAAGTTAATTGCTTTATTATACATATCCTTCTATTTTAAGAATATTTACATAAATATCAGCTAAGTAGAGCTGAAAACATTCTTCTGATCATATTTCTGGTTCAAATAAATTGGCTACTCTATGTGCAACAACCCAAAGTAGTTTATTACACAGCTTCAAAATATAAAATGGCTTTTCCAAGACACAAAATTACGTCATTGTCTCTTCCACTTGACATCTTTCTGAGAACATTTCTGCTACATGAGGTTCTCCAAGATTAGTACCCTGCTTATCTTTCTAGTGTCATGTACCACAATATATGTTCCCAAATCACTAAACCAGTCTGTAAGTCTCTTTTCCCCCACCCTCTCAGGGGTAGTACCACATTAGATCTTAAGGATGAGGAGAAACAAGCAAAGGAGCCTGAGAAGGCTTAGCCAGTGAAGAGGTAGGTGCCCAGAAAGCCAAATGAAGAGGTTTAAAGAAGTCAAACGCTGCCGAGGGGCAAGACAGTTTTTCAAATAAAGTCAAAAACTGCCAATGAGCTATTTAAAAAAAACCCCAAAAGACTGGGTCCCACAACACAGAGATCTTTGGTGACCTTGATAGCAGTTGCTGTGGCATGAAGTGACAGAGAATGGGAAGTGAGAGATTGGAGACGGTGAGAACATTCAACTCGTTCAAATAGTCTTGCTATAAAGCAGAGCAGAGAAGCAGAGGGAGGCAACTGAGACAGGGAGAGGATTTTTGAGTGTTTTTTCCCCCCTCTTTAAGACGGAAGAAGTCATAGCTGGTCTGCATGCCAATGGAAATGACCCACAGAGAGGAAAAGACTGAAGAAGCCGCAGAGAACTGCTAAACAATGCTCCCCAGTAGGTGAGAGGAGATGGAGTCTGCAGGGCCGGTGGAGACGGCTGAAGACGGAACAGTGGCAGTTAGTCCACATAGCAGGAGGGAATACAGAAGACACACTGAGATGCTGATGGGTGGGTACTCACAGAAATTTTTTTTTTTTCCTTAGAAGTTGTTTTTCTAATTTAAAAGATCAAGACACATGGGAGAAAGTGTTTGAAAGTTGGGATAGACCCCCAAAATCTAAGCTGATGGTCATCATACCAGTATTACACACTTGCCATCTAGCTGGTTAGGGATATACTCTATCAGGGAAAGAAAAAAAATTTTCCACATGTAATACAAAAGTCATGCTTTACTTTTCCTGTCTTACATTCCATTTCCACAATTAAAACACAATTAAACAATTATTCCCTGAAATTCCTATGTGGTTTGAGCAAGAGAAGTGGGCAGTTACCCATATCAAATTTTAGTTGCTGTTTCAGAGCTGCAAAAAGGCTTCTGTCCTCTCTGAGGTACACACCTGTAGGGCAAGGTTGTTTACAAAGTTTTCTTGGTCATTCTGATATGCTAATGTTATCAATTGATTAGCCCTGGCTCACTGGTTCAAGCTAAACTGGTCCCAAATACAAAATGTAATTGGTAGTTAGTAACTGAGAACCTGCTTGATGACGGAGATGAATGGGGGCCCTTAAGAACTTTATCCCGTTGTTTGAGTTGGCAGGTTTGACTGAAGTCAAGACTTGGAATGACTTGGAAAGTCAAAAATCCGGCATCAAGTTCAAAAACTTTAATCCCATTGAAAGAAACCAAACTGTTGGTATGATGTCATCAGCTGTATTTTTGTAATTTTAAAATTATTCTATGTTCATTACACATTACCAGTAACAGCCAAGATATGGAAGCAACCTAGATATACATATATACATATACACACACACATACATACACATATATAATGAAATATTACTCAACAATAAAAAAGAATGAAATCTTGCCATTTGTGACAATATGAATGGACCTAGAGGGTATTATGCTAAGTCAGACAGAGAAAGACAAATACTGTACAATTTCACTTTCATGTGGAATCGAACAAAACAAATGAATAAACAAAACAGAAACAGACCCAGAGAACAAGTTGATGGTTGCCAAAGGGATCGGGGATGAGAATAAAATTTTTTAATAAAATAATTTCTTTAGCCATTTATATAACATACGATTTTCTGTCCGACAATAGTGGCCATTGCCACAAACACAAACTACTTTCATCTTTCAAAATAAAGTAGCCATGCCCTTGCTTTCTCATCAAGGGAAATTACTTCCTCCAGTTTACAATCTTCTTTTCTACTCATTATTTATTTCCCCAAGCTACCATTTCAGATAACTTCTGCAACAACAATCACACATTCTCAAAGAGAATCCATGAGCAGGAAGTAAAGAGGGTAACTTGCAAATAACATTACCCAGTCATATCATAAGAAACTAAGATGTCTTAAGAATACTATATGAAAGTTAAATGTGTTACAGTATTTTATTATTAAATAGCAGCAAAGAAAGTCCAGATCCAACCATTCTACTAAAATTGAAATGTACATAAATTCCAATTATGCATGTGCAATGAAAGAAATGAAAGGTAACAGATCTAAATGAAGACAAAGGTAAAAACTACTCATAGATAAAATATGGCTAATTTTAGTTTGTAATCTTAAATTAGAATGAAAATATAAAATGCCATAAAATAATGAGTGCATGACAACTACATATGTGAAGTACCGAAACAAGTAGTAGTTGACAGAGCACACGCTCTACCTTTGGAGTTTATACTCATTGATCACTGGATAGAAACCAACCACTTAAAGAGACATAGCCTATAAAAACTAAATTATCTTTATGCCCAATGTAAATAGAATAAAACAACAAACTACGTAGCAATTACTTTGTCAAAGCAAACAAAAAGAATACAGTAAGTCCTCACTTAAAATCGTGAATATATTCTGCAACTTCAAGCAAAACAATGTATAATAAAACCAATTTTCCCATAGGCTAATTGATATAAATAAGGGCTTAGTTTCTAGTACATCTCATCAACTTTATAATGAAACAGCGTCAACCTAAACTATGGTATTTGAAAACATGCTGTAGAAATGTTGATTTTTATAAGGCATTCATAGCAAACCATTTCATTTCCTTCTTAACTGAACATTTTAGTTACAAACACATTAGGAGTCCAATTTCCCCCAAACCCTTTCCCCTCATAGTTACTCCTCACATTGTCTAGACCGGCACTGTCCAAAAGAAACATAATGCAAGCTACATATGTAATTAAAATTTTCTAGTGGCCACTAAAAAGTAAAAAGAAATAAGTGTGATTCATTTTTAATACTTTATTTAATATATCCAAAATACAATCAAATCACTATGTAATCAATATAAAATTATTAAGGAGACATTTTATATTTTTTTCTGTCTTTTAAATTCAGTGCGTATTTTACACTAACTGCACATTGCGATTCAACTAGCCATATTTCAATTGCTCAACAGCCACATGTGGCTAGTGGCTACTATATCGGACAGCTAGTGGCTATTAGATATATTCACTATGATCAAAATAGCAGCATTAAAAATTGGAGTGAAGAGAACTAAAGACAGTGGAACTGGAAAAGTCCCTAATTCAGCTGTTCTTCATGTTCTATGTCTCCAAATCTTTTTGAGGAGTCTTTAAAAGGTCCTCTCTTTTCTAACTACCCATGTGAGGCTGGTTTTCCTTACTTCAAATAACATTGCAACAGATTGAATACAGAAATACATATGAAGATCCAGCTATCTTATTAAACCAGAAAGCAAAGACATATGTACAAGTGTAAAACAATATGACTCAGCACTAATTTTTTTGCTTAATTTGAAAAATACAATCATTTATCACTGTAAGCACTTTGAGGGTACATCCTACCCATGCTCTGTCAACTACAATCTGTTTTCAGTGCCTCACGTATGTAGTTGTCTCTCAGTCATTATTTTTGCATTTTATATTTTGATTTAATTTTGTAATGTTAACACAAAGGAGTTTACTACATTCCTAAATAAATTAATAAGCGGTCTAAAATTTCTATTCTAATTGCTAACAAGGTAGATATATTCATAGCTATAACTCACATAAACAAAAGCCCAACAATTATTAAGCATATAACAAGATCTTAAGGCAAAAAAATTTGAGAGTTGCTATTCTAATCTATCACACAACCCCTGGAAAACAAAGAAGAAATTAAAAGTCAAAGTCTCAACACTTTCTTTCCTATTATTTCTCTATAAATTCCACTAAAATGACTCATTCTATCATTAACCTTAATTTTGTTATTAGGTAAATAAGCAAATTTAATTCATCACATATAGTTCACACACAGGGTGGAGTCAAAGTAGGTTTAGCATTGTTCATATGGAATACAATAATAAATAAGAATGAGCTCTGTGTTTCATGTACTCACAACTGTGAACCTACTTTTGCCCCACCCTGTACAATTGTTGAGGTAATCTGATGAGTAGAAATGTCAATGTACACACAGGCCTTCAAAACACAGACACATGATTAAATTAAAATCCATATGGAAGCTTACTTAGAACACTTAGATTAACTGACCAACCATCCCAAATGTTTTTGACTTTTTCAGAAGACATAAATGACTTCCCATAAGCAATATTTTTCTCATTTTCCAAAGTGAAAGTCATTCACAAATAGTAATCAATTGTTTCAGCACTATAATAATTACATAGTATATATTAAGGAATCACAGTGCTCTCCAATTTTTTTCACTATACCCTAGAAGAAATTAAGATAGCATTATTCCCACTTAGGATTACAGAAAAAGTGCATTTTTAACTGCTGTGACAGACTGCAACAGCAGAAAGGAGGAAGTACCATGTCCATATTCGGGCATCCTGCTCTGATTCATCCAATGGACCAGTAAAGAAAGCTGTGAACAGTGAGAGAGCAAAGGATTATTATAAAAATGCAATTCTGCCCTGGTGGTGTGGCTCCATGGATTGAGCGCTGACTTAAAAACCAAGAGGTTGCTGGTCCGATTCCCAGTCAAGGCACAAGCCTGGGTTGTGGACCAGGTCCCCAGTTGGGGGCATGCAGAGGTAACAGATCAACATATGTTTGGGCACATTGATGTGTCTCACCCATCTAAGTTTCTCTCCCTCTTTCTCCCTCCCTTCCCCTCTCTCTCTTAAAAAAAAAAAAAAAAAATCTTTAAAAAAATTTTTAAAATGCAAATTCTAAACTTTTGTGAAAACATAACCATACCTCTAAAACCTGTAATGGACCTCAGAATACCACAAATTCACCTCAGGTGCCAATTAACATTTTAAGAAAGCATAAGAGCAATTCAACCTTATATTTTGTAAAAGATTAAAGTATAGCCTGGGCATTGTAATTTCAACAATTTTGGAAATATCTGCTGAGATACTGTCAAAAACCTAAATAATTCCTTTGTGTTAACCAAAGAAGTGTAGTCAAATAACAATTTATCTTTGAAAACTACTGATCCCAGGTGAAATTCTCTGAAGAAAAAAATATAATAACGAGGGACTGCTTTCCAACTTACTTCTCATATTAACATCTATAGGATTTACACTTGCAGCGTGAACTTTGATAATGACTTCATTTGGATAGTGTATAATAGGTAACATCATGTCCCGAGTAAATCGAAGCACTTCATTCTTCCCATATTTATCTATCACCCAAGCAGGCATGACAGTGTTCCTTGAAGAAGTAGTACTAATCCTTCTAACTGAAGGCTTTTGTATAGCTTGGTTTCTCCAGAAGCAAACCATAGTACATGATTTTCTTCTAAGTACACATTTCTTCACAAACTCCATCGTAAACACGTGGTTCAGTTGCATGCCCTAATTAAATTGCGCTTGGATTGGATTAAACTGTCACCCCTGAAATCGGCCAGATTCCGCCAAACACACTGGCCGATTTCAAAATTGAAAATTCAGAAATGAAGGTAGCCTAATGGAGCAAATGAAATTAGAAGAATATGGAATTAAGTGGCTTCTCACATCTGAAATGCTCCAATTAAAGTTCCAATCAGTATTCTGTCCATTCTCCTCCCCGCTAACACCCCCTTCCCTTGAAAACAAAACCAAAATCAAAACCCCTAAAATTGCGCCCCGTCCCAGGGGCACTTGGAGGGACCAACTGGCTCCGCTCAGGATCCCGACGCCACAGATAAGAGGACGGTTCCAGCTCCCCGCCGCGACCCTAGCCTGGAATCTCCTTGCCACCAGCTCTCCGTCGCCGCAGGTCTTGCCTTGCACCGCCAGCCAATCGCATGCAAAGATCATTTCCTCAGGCTGCAATCCGACCAATGGAAGTACTTAGTTCTGAAAGGTTCGGTGACGAGCAAAGATGGCTGCGCCCATGTAATACCTGTAGCAGCTTGACCTTTTTATTCCTTCTTGTCAACTGGCCCCTGTTGGCAGGCTGGGCAGCAGGACCATGCTGGGTCGGACCCTCCGAGAAGTGAGTGGAATTATCTGCGGAGGGCCCAGGGAGGTCGGAAAGATTCGCGGAGTCCTTGGACATGGAGTCCCCGGGCCTGACCACCTAACTCGGTCAGCCTGGCCGCCTCCTTCCCTGAAACTGTTTGGGGTTTTGACCTGTGGTTCATTAGGTTGTGTTGTTCATACCGGCTCTGGAGTTACCACCTCAGCAAGGGAGACTTCTGTACCGCGGACCTGTGGGGTGGAAGTGTACACGGGCTTCTCAATTACGTTTGCTCTGGCTAGATCAGGCCCCGATGCACTTAGAGGGGCTCTGCCGTATAAGAGGGATTTGCAGATTCCCTTCCATCTCTCTTCTGTTCTCGACACTCATTTAATGCAGTTGTAAGGAGCCCAGCAACTTTGTCCCTTGCAAAAGCCAAATTAATGATTTTGGCTCCGCCCCTCCCCCTTGAAATATTCATTTTCTGGGCTTCAACTACCACTAAGATACCAATGATTCTTTTACACTCGTCTCACTTTCCTGGACGTCATTTTGTAATTATAGGCTATGTTTATGAATTTCTGCTGGACATCTCTTCCAAATGTCCCATAAGCACTTTTAACAGGACCACCTGTTATCCCCTAACCTTCATCTTAAAACAAAACCTGATCTCTGAATTCCTAATGGTCTCTTGTTAATGGAACAACTATTATCCTAGTTGCTCTTAAATTATTCTTTGGCTATAATATCCAATAAATCATTAACCCCTGTTAACTCTGTCTTGAAATTATGTCTGGAATCTGTTCTCTCGCTTTAGCGCTGCTGTTAGGGTTTTTAACTCACCTCTCTGTACTTCCTGGCCATGATCTCTCAACCTTTATAACTGTCTGCAGGCCCACTGCTCTCAAATCACCTCTGGCCCTTGTTAGAACTAAGCTGTGTCCCACTGAGGAATATCTGTGTGGGAAGGCCCAGAGTATATGGTTCAACCAAGGTTCCAGGTGATTCTGCTGTTAAATAGAGGTTGAGGACCTACCCTGCCTTCTATCTTCCCCACCTGGCAGCCTTTTAGAAAGCTGTTAATTATGAGAACTTTCTAAGTCCACAAGCTTTAAATAATAAACAGTTCTTCCCCCCAAATAATTGTTGTTTTACCATTTTAATTGCATCTGGCCTTACTGCAGTAAGGAATCCTGTTTGTTCTTAAAAAAAAAAAAAAAAAAAAAAACAGAAGACTTGTCTTAAAATGAAATACAACTGAAAAAACATGGTATTTTCTTTTTCTGTTCTTTTTCCCTTCAGCTCCGCCTCTTTTGTGCCACCCCATCCTCGTGTTATTGAGTGAGCCATCATGAGAAACAACTTTCAGGGAAACTGACCCATGGGTAGTAAGGAAGTTGCCTTGGTGTCATTGCTTTCACTTAATCACTCCTTTAACAATTGTTTATTTGTTGATATGTGCAAAACATTATTTGGTGGTTATTTTCCAAACCCAAAATATATCTTATGTCCACACTGTGTTTTCTCCACATCATTGTATCATTGCCCCAAATTCTACCAATTAGAGAATAATTTGGTACACATTCTATTTTAAATATGTAAAGATGCCTGGAAGACTGAAAGATTTATTCATCCGTTGTCGTAAATTATAATAATTCAATCAATTTTTTCATCACACTCTAGTTGAGATAATTAATTGAAGAAGGAAAATTTGCTGGAGAGAAAATTAAGGGGAAGGGCTAGAAATTGAGTCTTTGAGGCATTTTGGGAAACCTAAGTGGAGGAAACCCTGGGAAGAAGAACTGAAAAAGAGTTACAGTGCCAAATGGGAGGTGAAACTCCTATTGGTGAATTTCACCCAGGTACATTGAGGAGGGGGAGGAGTCTTACTTCTACCTTCCTTTCTGTGACATGACCACACTGTTTCTAGGAACCAGACCCCAGGCCAATAGTATTAATCCAGTGGGTTAATCCAGTGGGGTGGGGGGATAGGGATCTAGCCTAACATTTCATTATTGTTCTGTTGGAAAATTGATTCCAGATTTTAAATAACTCAGTTATTCATTCATTCAGTGAATATTTATTGAGCAACTCTGTATTCCAGACACTGAGGATTAGTGTTAAAGACTTACAGAAGCTCCTGCCCTCATGATACCTACACTATCATGGGATTTCCGGCATTAAATAAGCTTTTTAAAGTTAATAATACAATTTCATGTAGTATTAAGTGCTATGAAGAGAGATTAAGCAGGCTATAGTGTGAGAACTAATTGAGGGACCTGAATGTTTTAGCTAGGAGTTAGGGGAGTGGTCAGGGAAGGTTTCTCTGACTGAGTGGGTGATATTTAATAGAGCTGGAAGGATATGGAGCATGAGCCCTGGGAAGATCTGGGAGAACGGTGTTTCAGGCAGAGAAAACAGTAAGTGTAAATACTCTGAACCAAGAGCAGGATTGACATGTTCAAGGAATAGCAAGAAATCCAATATACCCAGGAAGAAGTGAATGAGGAGAGGGGTGGAGATGAGGTTAGAGAGATTAGCAGGAGCCAGATCATGGAGAACCTTTTAGGCCACAATAAAAAGTATGGGTTTCACTCTAAAAAGCTATGAGTTTGTGGACGTTATCTGGTTTAAAGTGTAAAAAGCTCCTCAGGCTACTGTTAAGGATTATGGCCTATAGGAAAGCAAATGAGGAAGAACGAAGACCAATTAGAAGGCTCTTGCTTTGGCAGATGAGTGCAGCATGAATATGGTGGTGGGAGTAGAAGTAATGTGAAGTGGGTATTGCTTTTTAAGTTAGGGCTTACCGACAGATTGGGATACGGAGTTTAAAGGAAGGAGAAGAATTAAGGAGGATGCTTCAGTTTTGGGCCTGGGCAATTGGGAAAATGGTAACATTTATCAAGATTGGAAAGACTCTAACAGGAGCATGTTTGAGATTAGGTTATCAGCATTTCTCTTCTGGACATGGTAATTTTGAGATGCTTTCTAGATAATCCAAATGAAGATGTCCATTAAGCAGGTGGATGTAGGAGTATGGAGATCAAGAAAGAGGCTAGGTATGAGGCTGTAAATTGGCCAGCATACAGAAGATAATTAAAGATATATGACTAGATGAGATCACCTGGGAAGTTGAGTAGAAGGTCTAAAAACTTTCCAATATTTAGAGGTCAGCATCAGGGAGCAGAACCAGCAAAAGACACTTGAGGGAATGTCCAATAAGGCAAGAGGAAAACCAAGAGGGCTTGGCATCCTGAAATACAAGTGAAGAAGTGCTTCAAGGAGAGAGTAATCTCTTATGTAGAGTACTGCTGGACTGAGCAGTAACTGCTGGATTTAGGAAGGTGACCTTGGCATGCTGCTTTTTGGAACAATGGAGACAGGAGCATGAATGTTAAATGAGTCTGTTAAATACAGTAACAGTCAACTGCACACTCAGCTTTCAAGGGCTCTTCTATACTTTGAGCATTTATCAAGACATCTTTTTTAAAGATTGCATTTATTTATTTTTAGAGAGGGAGCAAAACATTGATAAGAGAGGGAAATATCAATCAGTTGCCTCTCTTAAATGCCCAACCAGGACCAAAGCTCCAATCCAGGCATGTAGCCCAACCGGAATTGAACTGGCAACCTTTTGGTTTGTGGGATGCAGCCCAACCAACTGAGCCACACTGGTCAGGGCAAAACCTTTTTTTAAAGACAGTTCTCCAATGTGCTCTTTGTAAAGTTAATAAAATGTTCTCTACTTGTTACGGAGGAGTAAATGCTGTCACCCCTGCGTAGAGAATTGTGGAGTATAGTGGTCCAAAGCATGGGCTCTGGAAACAAGATCAAGCTTTGGTTGAATCCCAGCTCTGCCATTTTCTAGCAATGTGATTTTAAGCTGGAACTTTATTTATCTCTAAAATAGAAATAATATTATCAGCCCTTTAGTGTAGATGTAAGGAGTAAATAAAATATAAAGCATCTAGGATAATATTTAGGACTAAGTACTATTATTAACACTAATTTTGTTACAGGGACAAAATTACTAGGTTATCTGTACTTATAATTTCCTTTTCCCGTGGTTTCTAAGAAGAAGAGTGGTTTCCTGAGGAAGATTTCTTAATTTTTCTAAGAAAGTATGTTACTACTTTTTATTGCTGCATAATTTTATCCAGGGACGTCCAACCTTTTGGCATCCCTGGGCCACACTGGAGGAAGAGTTGTCTTGGGCCATACATTAAATACATTGCGACATGCAGTCACAAATACAATCTCATAATGTTTTAAGTAAATTTACGATTTTGTGTTGGGTGGCATAGCCATCTTGAGATGCGTGCAGCCAGTGAGCCACAGGCTGGACACCCCCAGTACTATAAACTTTTCAGCTAAAATTAACACAGTCTTACACACACATACACACACAATCTTAACATCTCAGTTTTGTGGGTCAGGAGTCCAGGCAGGAAGTGGCTGGGGTCTCTGCTTAGAGTCTCACAGGACCGAAACCAAAGTGTCAGCCAGGACTGTGGTTTCATCTTAAGTCTCAGGGTCCTCACTGGTTGTTGGCAGAATCTGTTTCCTTGCTGTTTTAGGACTGAGGTTTCCATTTTCTTGCTAACTATGGGGGCAGTAGAGTAAATGAGCTTAAGGGACAGGAAATGTGGGATAATCAGAATTGAGGTTCGGAGGTAAGACAGATATTGGTTATGATGTAGTTGGCTGTGACCATGTGAGTTGATCATGGGTGAGGTGAAGGAAAAGTCTATGTGAAGTGAGGTCAAGAACTGAAAGTCCAGGTGTCAGTGCACATGACTTGAGTTTGAATTAGTCAAAAATAGCAACAGGGGCCATCGTAAAGATTACAGTGAGCTAGCTGCTGAAATCTTCAGTGAATGAAAAGGAGTAGTAGGGAGACTTGGTGTAGTACTATACTAAACCAATGAGGGGACTATAATCACCTCCAAGGCCTGTGCTTCAGGTGAGCTGGGGCGTTGAAAGTAGAAGGAAGAGAAAGGATTTAGGATGTAGGAGGGTGGCTGCCCACACATTCTTCGCTCCTCCAGACTCTGGTACGTGGTAGGTAGGAGCTGAAGCTGCCATCCCTTGAGAAAGCTGCAGGAGAAGCAGTGGCCTCAAGGAAAAGCCTAGTTTCCTTTAGAGGAAAGAAGTACCAGAGAGAATTTGTTTTTTTAACAGAAAGTTTTATATTGGGTTGGCCAAAAAGTCCATTACATTTTTTTCTGTACAATAGCTCTACTAGTGCTTAGTTGTCTTCAACTTCATTCCAAACAATTTTGTTAGATTGTATTGTGACAGCTGTCATAATCAGCATGCATTTTTTAAAAAACTTATCAAAATTGGTGAATTTTTGTGCAGCCATTTTATTATTGAAGATGGAAGAAAACATGCAACATTTTTTGCTATTTATGCATTATTATTGCAATTAGGGTAAAAACGCAACTGAAACTCAAAAGAGATTTGTGCAGTGTATGGAGAAGGTGCTGTGACTGATCAAACATGTCAAAAGTGGTTTGCAAAGTTTCTTGGTACTACTGACATTTTGGCCAAATAATTCTTTGCTGTGGGGCTGTCTTATGCATTGGAAGATGTTTAGCAGCACCCTTGGCATCTACCAACTAGAAGCCAATAGTGGGAGATAGCTAACATTCTCAGAATATCCAAATCAATACATTTATTGGTGAAAATGAAAAATGTCTCTTTTATTTTATGGAAAAAATATAATGGATTTTGGCCAACCCAATATTTGATCTCATCCTGTATTCAGACATGACATCTTTAGTTTTGTCTTAGGAAAGCTGTACTATTTATATCTCATATTCCTTATGCTCAGTCCATTCTAGCTCATTAGCATCTTTGTTTTCATTTCTCTTCTCCAGTTCCCTTACTGATTTTCTCAAATCTGGATTTCCTAAAAATGGCCCTAACGAAGATTAGCACCATGTCAAATAAGTGCTTCTAGGCAGTCTCACTTCCTTCAGCTGTCACTCCTTACCTCTTATTCTCATACTAGCTGACTAGTCAGAAAGTGGCTTCGGGATAGTGGGCATTAGGGAAGTTGGGGCAGAGAAGGAGAGGAAGTGGCAGGCATAATTTCCCTAATTTTTACAACTTTGCCATGGGATAGGCCTGCCTATGTAGCTCTCTGTCTCTAGCTTTGAGTGTGTGCTACTTCTGACTCTCTTGTACCCAGCCTACCACTTTCTCCCTTCTTCTCACTCCATATTTATAGCACTAGAATACACTGCTATCTTTTTATTTCTCTCCAGCTCTTTTCTTAGAGTTCACATTTCCTACAAACCATTGAACCAAAATATCTCTTCTTGTCACTAGCTTACCTCCTTTAAGTCAAGCCCTGCTGCTTCTTTCCATCCCTGTGTCACTCCCCGGACCTCCGCATGGCAGTCCCTTCCTCTTCTTGTCCATCAGCATTAGGTCCTCTCAGTGGCCTGTGCCCACAGCTTGTCTCATTTAAAAACCCTCAGCCCTAAGTACACTACTGCTTTGATGATTTATTCAACAGCTGAGAGCAGATCATTTGCAGATTTTCCTCCAAATGCAAACTCCTGTTGCTTGATGTATTTAGGACATGTGAAAATAGAGCCAACTTGAAGGACAAATTAAGCTTCCAGTAGTGCAGACAGAAATGGTGAAGGAGCTTATGTTAAAAAATTACCTCTGCTCTTTACTATTTGTGTGACTTTGGACAAATCCCTTACCCTCTCTGATTTTCAGTTTTTTCATCTCTAAAATGAAGTTAATAATACCTAACTTCTGTGGTGTTTTAAGGGTTAAGTGAATTAATAATGCATGTAAAGCCAGCAACAGTGCCTGGCTCCTGATAAATACTCAGTGAAGATTCTTTCCCATCCCCCTTATCTCTGAGCTCCCATCTTATCCAACTACTTTTTCATGTCATCTCCAAAGATTTGGTATTGTCTTTGACTCTTTGTTATTCCTTTATCTTACCTGATAAGTATGCATAGTTACTACTACTATAGGAGTATTAAATAATTATCACTTCACCTCAGGCTTCACTTACTATCATTATACAGGTTCTGGTCACTTGAGTGCAGTTTATTTTAATGCTTTCTTTACCAGTCTTCTTAATACAGCAAAGACAGGATTTCAGAAAAGTTTGTTTGCCTTTGAATCCATATTTTCTAAGCATTTCTCTCAATGTGTAATGGCTTTTGCTTAAATTCTACAATAGACATAAAGATCTATTTAATAAAGATCATTTATTCAGAGCCATAAAGTCCTGTGTTGCCTTGTCTAGTTCATTTCTCCTTTTTACTCTGATTGCCTGTGTGACAGCTAAGCTGCTCTCTGTGCACACAGTCTACCTTCACCCACGCTGGACCTGTCCGTCTCCTGGCCAGGATGGTTTACCTGAACCATTGCTCTTGTGTATTCAAGCCTGACTCAGAAACAGAATTGCTTAGCTTGACCTATGATTGTGTATCCTCCAACCCATCTTCAGGCTGATGGAGTTTTTACCCTGGTTCACGGCACTAAGTGTAGAGTTGATAGGTTCTCTTGGTTTTGAATCCAAGCCTTACTTCAAAATTTTATTCTTAACCACTCTGTTTGCCCACCTCAGTGTAATATTTGAAACTGGTGCTGACTCAGCAAAGGGTTTTTTGATTTGTATATGTTACAGGTTTCTGTGGCACTGAAACAAGGCCAAATTACTCCAACTGAACTCTGTCAAAAATGTCTCGCCCTTATCAAGAAGACCAAGTTTCTAAATGCGTACATCACTGTATCAGAAGAGGTAGCCTTAAAGCAAGCTGAAGAATCAGAGGAAAGGTATAAGAAAGGTAAATTATTTTGAATTATACTTAATTGTTATATCCTTAGAGAAAGAGGTTAATTGGATGTAGCAGTCTCCATTTGGCAAGTGAATCCTTTCACATAAAACATTCCCTTTTTTAAAGAACTTGCCGTGAGGTATAATGAAAATGAGGTGATTTGATATATGATGCTTTACGGAGCCCAACTGCAATTCTTAACATAGATTTTATTTCTGAAGAAGTATCTTACAAAGAAATAATAGTTATTATAACAACTAGTATTAATGTGTTATTATATCTTGAACTAAATACATCTTCTGTTCTTTTGACCTTTTAACACAGGTCACTCACTGGGAGAGTTAGACGGGATTCCTGTTGCGGTAAAAGACAACTTCAGTACGTCTGGCATCGAGACCACCTGTGCATCAAACATGCTGAAAGGTAAATTTCAACTGCTCATAGCATTAATAGTCTTATAAAAATAAGAATTCTTTCAGTTTCAGTGAAAGATAAGATACGAAAGCACCAAGATATTCTCAGACTAATTATATCTGCAAAGGACATGCTTAGAGTGGAACATTACCTTTTTGCTGTTTGCTCTTTCAGAATGCAAAATTATCCTCTAAAGGTAAGCCAGCTTAGCGGGTGGATCTTATTTGGGAAGCTTCAGACTCAGCAGATCACCACCAACACACTAAGCCCCTCTAACTCCCACTCATTGATGACACAGGAATAAGGATGAGGTGCCTGTTGTCACCCCTCTGTGGAGGACGGAGTGAGGCTTCCTTAGCATCTGCTCTCCTGCTTTTTATTTTCTGACTCCTCTACCTCTTGTGTCATTATACTTGTCTGAGTTGAGTATTGTGTTGCTTGGTTTTATTCTTTACAGTTTAGTAAATCAAAAAGGAATCATGTTTATCAAGATGTTTGGATCCCAGGAAGAAAATGAGACGGAAAAGGGTTATTCGGAATACTGCATGCTAAAAGTAGTGTTCCGAGGTTTGTGCCTTGGACTCCTCAGATAGGTGCAATGTTTTTCATTGTTTTGGAATATACACTAGAGAAAATTTATTGAGTATGAGTCAATAAAAATGTATTTCTTACTGGAAATGGATAGAAATTACTGTGTTACAGCTTCATCTGAGAAGAAAAAGTCAAGTAAAATGAGCAAAAACAGGATTTGTGATTAGTTTCAAATGAATTGGGTACCTCTCTTACTGTAATACAGTATTTTGCAATATTAAATGTTAAAACCAATGTTTTTAGATTATAAAATAGTGAATATATAGCCTGTCTTTGGAAAACATAGCAGTTAGCAGTACAAAAATTAACTTTTGGAAGAAAGTACAACCTACCAGTCAAATTAGGAATAATTAGCACATGTTAATACAAATTGCTTAATTGAAGAGTAAAATCTTGTTTCTTTAATATGATTTACATGTTCACTGTTTTCTTTCCTATAATAAAAATAACTGAATTTTTCTTTAGGTTATATACCACCTTATAATGCCACAGTAGTTCAGAAGTTGTTAGATCAGGGAGCTCTGCTAATGGGAAAAACAAACTTAGACGAGTTTGCTATGGGGTAAGTAAAATTGAAATTCTCTTCCCTTGTATCTTTCATCTGTGTCTTTAATTTCATTATGCAGAAAAGTAATGAGGTGATTTGTTAAAGACTCTCATTCCAGTTTCTCAGTCCCTCTGTGAGATTATGTTCTGCTGTCTAATAACGACATGATCATATCTTGTTTTGGTTTTAGTTTGTATTTCCCTGATAACTAATAATGTTAAACATCATGTATTTTGCCACCTGTATATCTGAAGAACCTATTCAAATCTTTTGCCCTCCACCCATTTTTTTAATTGGGTTGTTTGTCTTACTGAGTTGTAAGAGTTCTTTTATATATCCTGGGTTCAAGTCCATTACCATACAGGTGATTTGCAAATATTTTCTCCAAATCTCTGGCTTGTCTTTTCATTGTCTTGGCACTTAGTAAATACATGTTGAATGGATTAATCTGTGGATATAAACTCAAACATAGGTTATATGGGCATTGCCTTGAACAGCTGATCAAAATGAGTGTCCTCAGTGAGGGTGAAATGAACATCATATACCTCCAGATGGGGTCCCGGAGAGGAACACACCATCATCTGTGCAATTTTCCAGCTGAGGCTGTATAACCTAAAGTAATAACAAGAAAACAAAAGATAGACAACTCTTCTATTAAATGTCAATATCAAGAAACAAAGAAAGGCTGTGAAAATGTTCCAGATTAAAAGAGGCTAAAAAACATAAAACCTAAAATTTTACATAAGAAAACATAGGAGAAAATCTTTGTGACCTTAAGTTAGGTAAAGATTTCTTAGGACATATAAAGTACAGATTATAAAATGAAAAATTGATAGATTGTACTTCGTTAAAATTAATAACTTCTGTATTTTGAAATACACTGTTTAAAAATGAAATAACAAGCTACAGACTGAGAGAAAATATTTGCAACACATGTATTTGAGAAAGAACTGGTACCTAGTATATATAGAACCTTTCCCAACTTAGTAATAAGAAGACAACTCAATTTTTTTTGGATCCTCACCAAAGATATATTTATTGATTTTGCAGAGAGGGGAAGGAGGTAGAGAGAAAGAGACAGAAACATCACTGTGAGAGAGAACCATTGATTGGTTGCCTCCCATATGCGCCCCAACCAGGGATCAAACCCACAACCCTTGGTGCACAGGATGATGTTCCACACAACTGAGCCACCTGGCCAGGAAACAGTTCAGTTTTTTTTTAATGGGTGAAAGATGTAAGCATACATTTCATTAAAGAAGATATACATGTGGCAAATAAACACATAAAAAATGCTTGGCATTAGTCATTAAGGAAATGCAAATTAAAAGCACAATGAGATGCTCCTGTTAGAATGGCTTAAGAGATGACAATATCAAGTGCTGAGGATGCAGAGCAATTGTATTTCTTACACAGTGCTGGCTGGGATTCAAAATGGAATAGCCACTTTGGAAAATGGTTCGGCAGTTCCTCATAAAGTTAAACATGCACTTACCATATGACCCAACGGTCTCAGCCCCGGGTGTTTACCCAAGAGATGACGAAGACGCATGTTTACACAACAACACTGGCTAGAGCCTTTCAGTACAATACGTATTGTGGTTTTATTCAAATTGCCAAAAACCAGAAATAACTCAGTCTTCATTGGCTGGTGAGTGATTTAAAAAGTGAAAAAAAAAAAAAGAGGCTTAAGAGTCAATGATAACTAAATATAGTACTTGACTCTAGACCTAAGAGGGCATAAAGTACTATAAAGGACATTATTGGACCAGCTGACAAGATTGGATTACGTGCATTAAATTAGGTAAACGTTTTCTATTTATGTTAAATTCACTGAGATTGATAACTATATTTGGACTATATAAGAGATTACCCTTAGCCTTAGGAAATACATACTGAACACATACTAGAGTGCTTAGGAGTAAAGGGCATGGCAATATAATTTACGTATAAATGGTTCAGGAGAAAAAAAGAAAACTGTGTGTGAGCACACAAATGATAAAACAAATGAGGTAAGATGTTAACAATAGGCAAATCTGGGTAAAGGCTGCAAAGTGCTTTTTATACTATTTGTATTTTTGTAATTTTTCTGTAAGATTGTCATTATTTCAAAGTTTTAATATGTTATTAGCATTCCACTTACCATGCTTTTCTTAAAACTTCTGATTAAAAGAGAGATTCCTTCAAAAGACTTTTTGCTATTAACTGTTCAAATGTTTGTGACACCCTTCAACTAGTAGTCCTTAATTTACAAAGAAAATTATGTTAAGCTGAATTAGGTGATCAGTTGGGATAAAAATCTTCGTTTCTTAGCAGACTAGTTTTCTCTACTTTCTATTATAAATGCGCTTTCTTTCCACCTTCCACCTCCTCACCCATCTAATTAAAGAAAGCTATATCTAAGCAGGCTTCCCACCTACTCCAACTCAATTTACAGTGGATTATACAGTGTCAGAAGCAAATAATCAGGAGGTGAAATTTTCACATAAAATGAAAGCTTCATTAAGTATATTGTTTCACTTCTTCATCTCAGGTCTGGAAGCACAGATGGTATATTCGGTCCAGTTAAAAACCCATGGAGTTATTCAAAACAGTACAGAGAAAAGAGAAAGCAGAAGCCCCATGGTGAGACTGAGGATTCAAATTGGCTTATTACTGGAGGAAGCTCAGGAGGGAGTGCAGCAGCTGTATCAGCGTTCACATGCTTTGCGTAAGACGTTTTATCCATCTGCGCTTTGAAACCCAACCTAATACAAATGGTCATAAGCTATAGGCAAAATCCAACAATAGAGAAATTCATACCTTCGTATTTTTGTTTCTTTTTAGTGAGTCATTTGTGTTCATTGTTTTTTCAAAATTTTATCTTATGAATACATTCAACTCTACACTTATGTGTATTTTATAGATTCAGCCTTAAGATAACATTTAAAGTCTTCCTGTATAATACCTGGTTCTCTTAAAAACAAGATTTCTGGGTCTGCAGAATAAACCAGTCAGCATAAGTGGACTTCATTGAATTTCATTTTTTAAATACTTTATTTGGGTGTCTGCTTACTGATTGTACAAATATTTAGAGACTGACAGTACCATGGCTTTAACTGAATGCTACTGAGTTAACTTGTTAGCTATGGTTAACTAGTCCTTTTTATCCTTCAGCTAACTCTGACTTTGGTCAAAAAGAAAAAAGAAAAAGTGCTCCTAATATCTATCAACAGAGTATTTAAAATAGTGTTTTCACAAGCAGCAACTAAAAATATGTATCAGTAAGTAAAGGTTTTCAGGTTTGTGGAGAGCTGATTTGTAAACTGTCATACTTCATATTTTGAAAGCATCAATCATGCTTTATGTCTTAGTCCCATTTGTAAAGCACTTCTTAACCACCTACAGAAGAGTAAATAAATACTGCTGTTATTATATTTATCTCTCCTTAATTATCCACTGAAAGTAAACTCTTTTAGTGGCATTGCAAGCAATAAATTATTTATATTTTTTAAAGCTATGGAGATTTAGACTCTACAGATTTTTTTTTTGTTTCCCTGAAATCCTGTTAACAAGTAAAACCATTTCATGTCTGTGAGGTTTTATAGCGCTGCATTAATATTAATGAGAGTCCTGGTAAGTTAGGACTGCCAGATTAGGTGCTCTTCCCTGTCCACATCACCCCACATAGTGCTCATCTTTCTACATGGGCTTTGAGAAGATGGCATTTTGACACATAATTCCTATGGAAATGGAAGTTTTACTTGTACATAGCCATCAGTGAGTCCTAATAAGAAAATGTATCCTTTTAGAAATTGGGAAAGCAACAGTCTGATTTTGTGGCTCGGATGGATTTGATAAGAAAGGCAATCCAATTTGCAGTTTCTGTACAACACAAAGGCCATGTGACTGGTGGGAGCCTTGCCAGTCCAAAGCTTCCCTCTGGGTGCCATCAGGAGCCGCACAGACTCCGAGCCACTCCAGATCGAATGGGTCCCGCACCATCAAGTGTTCTGCTTTGTTCCCCGCCCCCCACCTTTTGACTGTTCAGTCCTTCTGTAATAGTTTTAAAAATGGGAAGATTCTTGGAATACTCTACACCACTAAAAGGAATGAGCTAGAGCACTAGTGGCGTGGAAAGATGTCCCAGATACACTGTTAAGTGGAAAATAAGTTGCAAAATAGTATGTGTAGTATGCCCTTATTTTTATTGAAAGTAATAATTATATATGTATATACAGGGTAGGGGAAAATAAGTTTAAAGTTGTGAGTACAGAAAACAGATTTTTTTCTTGTTTTATTAATTATTGTATTATTTTCCATATGAACAACTGTAAACCTACTTTTGTCCCACCCTGTATGTTTGTTGCATTGAAATGTCTGGATGAATGTATATCAAAATTAATCACTAGATTTTTATGGGGGTAATAATTATGAGAGAAATTTTACTTTATAAATATCATACAGTCATAGAATATTTTAACTTCTGCAGTAGGCATGTATACCTTTCTAATCAGAAAAACCTTTTTTTCTGAAACAGTTTTTTAAATGTTTTTCATTTTTAATTGTAAAATATACTTAAGAAAATTTACCTTCTTAACCATTTTAAAAATATATGTTTATTGATTTGAGAGAGAGAGAGAGAGAGAGAAAGAAAGAGACAGACATCAGTTGGTTGCCTCCTGTGCGCACCATGACCAGGAATTGAACCCCCCCAGCCTTTTGGTGTTCCGGACAGTGCTCCAACCAACCGAGCCACGCTGGTCGGGGCCATCCTAACTATTTTTTTTTTAATTAAATATCTTTGTTTAATAAAGATTTTTATTGATTGATTGATTTGACAGAGAGGGGGGAAGGAGGGAGAAAGAAAGGGAGAGAAGTATGGATTTGAGAGAGAACCATCGATTGGCTGCCTCTTGTAAGCACCCAGACCAGGGGACGGAACTGCACTCCAGGCATACGCCCTGACTGGAATTCAAGTCGGCCACCTTTTGCTTTGTGGGACAGCGCCCAGCTGAGTTACACCGGCCAAGGCCGTCTTAACCATTTCTAAGCATACGGTTCAGTAGTAGCAAATACATTCACACTGTTGTGCAGCCAATCTCCAGAACATTTTCATTGGCAAAACCAAAACTCTGTGCTTATTAAACAATAGCTTCCCATTCGCCTGCCCCCCACTAGCCCTGCTAAAAGCTCCTGGCAATCACTCTTCTACTTTCTGTCTCCGTCAATTTCACTGCTCTAAGTATCCAGTGTAAGTGAAATTAGGCAATTTTTGTGATTGACTTATTTCATTTAGCATCGTGTCCTCAAGGTTAGTTTGGTGGTGGTTTTTGTTTGTTTATGTTTTTTTAAAGAAAAATATGTACTCAGTGGGTAACTGGGCAAAACAGTGAACAAATACTTCATAGTGGGTAATGCAAATGCAAATACAAATTAAAGTGAAAATTATTTTAAAATACACACTAACAAAGCTTTTTAGTTATCACTTTAACCATATTTAAGAACTGCTAATACTCAGTGAAACATAATGAAACATTAAACACAATCTGATTGACTTCAGTTGGGAATATAAATTGACATAACCTTTTTGATGAGTAATTTGACAGTGTATATTAAGAACTTGTAGTAACAGGCAGACTCTTTGACCCATTAACTCTGCTGCTTTGAAGCCAACCTAAAAAATAAGCAGACATATGGGCAAAGACTTATGTTTAAAGGTATTTATTACAAAGAAATTTATTATGCATCATTATCCTAGTTGGCAACAACATGATGTTTAAGTAAATTAAAGTACATTTCCATCCATGATTCAAAATGGGATAGCAGAAGGGCCGTATCTGAATTTCTGGGAAGGGTGTGCTTAGTTGGTAAAAGCATGATGTAAAATTGCCATTTAAGGAAAGTATAAGATTTGTATGTATATTGATAACAGAATGTACTTTAAAATATTTGATAGAGTATAATACATATTTTAAATTTCACTCATTTTAATGACATAATAAAAGACTCATGATAAGCAAAAAAAAGATTGAAATGTATGATTACACAATGACCTGAACTGTGAAAGAGAAACGCATTTTTAAAAAGACTGGATGTTAAATGCCAAATGTTAACAGTGTTTGCCTCAGGATGGTGGAATATTTTGTTACCTTTTACCCTTTTCTATATTTTAAGAATTCTCTGTGATGAGTATGTTTTACTTTTGTATAATCAGGGGAAAACACATTTTAAAGATACTCATTTAAAAAGGTAGATTCCAAATGTAATTAGAGATCATGTCATTCTTTTAAAGAGAATTCCATTTAAATTTCAGGGCTTTAGGATCAGATACAGGAGGATCAACCAGAAATCCAGCTGCCCACTGTGGGGTTGTTGGTGTGAAACCAAGCTATGGCCTAGTCTCTCGTCATGGCCTCATTCCCCTGGTGAATTCAATGGATGTGCCTGGAATCTTAACCAGATGCGTGGATGATGCAGCAGTTGTGTTGGGTATTTATATGATTTCATGCAGTTTTAAAATATTACAGTTTCACTGTAAAACAGTATGTCTGTCACTCAGAAGTATTTTTCCTTACAGGTGTCCTGGCTGGGCATGACTGCAGAGACTCTACCACCGTACAAGATCCCGTTAAACCATTTATGCTGCCCGACTTGACGGATGTGAGCAAACTCTGCGTAGGAATTCCGAAGGTAACTGTTCCCTTTCATTACTTTACAAAAAATACTGTCAAGTCAAATACAGAGCATAGATTTGGGAAACAGACTGGTTGGGTTTGAATCCCTGCTCTGCCACTTTTATTAGTTATGTGACCTGAGCCACGTGGCTTAATCTCTCTCAGCTCAATTTCCAGTCTGTAAAATGGGGATAATAACAGTGCTGATTTCAGAGAGTACTGAGGTTTGAGTTAGATAATCATCATGGGCATGTAGCATGTAATGTACAACATGGTGACTCTAGTTAATAATATTGTATTGTATATTTGAAACTAGCTAAGAGAGTAGATCTTAAAAGTTCTCATCACAAGGAAAAAAAACTAGTATGACAGATGTTCACTAGACTTATTGTGGTCATCATTTCTTAATACATGAAGTATTGAATCATGTTGTATACCTGGAACTAGTATAATAACATTATGTGGTATATGTCAGTTACAACTTAATAAAAATAATTAAATAGTCATGCTAAGCAAGGGTCTGTAAGAGTTTTCTGTAAAGGTTCAGTTACTAAATATTTTAGGCTTTGCGGGCCGTGCAGTCTTTGTCATAACTACTTAACTCTGCCACAGCATTGTGAAAGCAGCCATAGACCATATGTAAATGAAAGAGTGTGGCTGTGTTCTAATAAAATTTTATTTTCAAAAATAGCTGGCAAGTCACATCTGACTGATGGGCCATAGTTCATTAATACCTGCTGTAAAAGGCATAGCCCTGAGATATATTTTGCATAGTAAAGGATCAATAAATGTTACAATATTACTATTATGATTAGTATTACTACTACCTTTATTACAGTAGTAATTGAGTAAGTCATACATGAAAGTAAATATATTAAATTACTGACCTTTACTTTTTTTTTAATTTTAAGCTTGGCAATAATTTTTGGGGTAATTTTTTATTATGGGAGACTGTCCTGTACGTTGTCAGATGTTCAGCAGCCTCACTGCCTCTACCCCTAGGGTAGCACCCCCATCACACCACGCCCCACAGCCAAGATGTCTGCACATGCTATCAGTGACCCCTGGTTAAGAGGAAGAGCTTATAATTGCCCTCAGTTGAGACCATTGCTTTAGAGAAGTACTACTTTCTTTAAAATCATCTTTTAAGGTGATAGCTCTGTCTTCTTTTAAGGATTTAGAGAGAGCACAGGTATAGAAACAGACCACAGACCTACTTTGGAATCCTAGATCCTCTGCTTCCCTGCTATATAATATTAGTAAAGTTACTAACTTCTCTACTCTCAATATTTTTCATTAATAAAATGAAAGATAATGCCTGCAACATAGGATTGTTAAAAGCATTAAATTAAAAAACCTTCGAAACAGCATCCAGCAGAGTACCTGGTATATAATGAACATTTAACAAATACAGGGTCTGGCAGAAGTAAGGCCTGCTTGAGTGTGGTTGGTAGAGTAATAATATGGGTGTAATAATTTATAGTTTTAATTTGAACATTTCACCTAAAATGTCATATGGTGTGCTTGAGTGTGGTATTGTTATGTTACAGCATTACATGCTTATGATGTTACAGATATTACATGCTTATAATGCCCCCAAAAGGGGGCATTATTTGTGCCAGACCCTGTATCATTTCCCAAACCAAGTCTGTAATATTGTTACGTCCAGCCCGTGCCTAGTATGGTGCTTGTCATGCCGTGAACATTCTGACTTTGGCTCAGTCTTCCTGGCCATCTCCTAGCAGCTGAATCACATTTGCTAATGTATTGCCAAAGGTCCTAGAGTACAAATTTTTATAAGTTATCTATACACATATTCTAATGCCTGTTTTTTAACTTTTTCCAATAAGGAATACCTTGTACCAGAATTATCAAGTGAAGTACAATCTCTTTGGTCCAAAGCTGCTAAACTCTTTGAGTCCGAGGGGGCCAAAGTAATCGAAGTGTCCCTGCCCCACACCAGGTATTCGATTGTCTGCTACCATGTGTTGTGTACATCAGAAGTGGCGTCGAACATGGCAAGATTTGACGGGCTAGAATATGGTAAGATAGCTGTGTTTTGGATTTTTAAGGTAGTTGTCTCAACATTTGAAAGATTCCCTTATTAGTGGGGGAAAAAATGATTACCCAAGATAATATTAATGATTTAAAGAAGTAAATCAGTGAATCTTTTGTTATTTTAGCATTATACTTTACACTATTCATCACTGATACCTCTGTTTGGTTCACCTTTCTGGACAAAATATCTTGAAGAGATAGTAGTTTATCTTTGTATTCTGTGTCTAGTATAGTGCTTAGCACATAGTAAATGCTCAGTAAACATTTCAATGAATGAACAAATGAACGAACAAATAAGGGAATGAACAAATGATGTTTCCCTCTTGGTTATTTTCTTCTCTCTCCTTGATTCCTGATTGGTCAGTCTGTCATAAGGAAAATGAAGAATTAAAGGCGGTCTCCACAATTTTAGCATTGGTCAGAAATGTTAATATAAGTCTGCTTTTCAGCCAAACTTCCTTTTCAAGTAACGTTTATCTCTTTTTTGTTTTCAGGTCACAGATGTGACATTAATGTGTCTACTGAAGCCATGTATGCTGCAACCAGGCGAGAAGGCTTTAATGATGTGGTGAGAGGAAGAATTCTCTCAGGAAACTTTTTCTTATTAAAAGAGTAAGATAATTAGTTTAGGAATTTTCCCCTTTCTTAAAAACTCAATGGTAAAGTAGTAGCAGGTCCTGTGAGTTGAGATATTTGCTAAAGAAGCAAAATCCTATGACTTGAATTAGAAATCATAATTTAAGGTCTATTTATGGTACTTTTGGTTCCTGGTTATTCGGAAACAAACAAAAAATAATTGATGTTCCATTTAAATGATTAGTACAGACTAAGTAGGAAGCCCTGAAGGACTTTGGCCTCATTAAGTGTCCTCTATTATTGCCACGTTGGTGTATTGCTGTTAGAGCCTTAGGTAGGAGCCTACATTGGAAAATTTAGTAAATCAACTTAGTTTTCCCTTCTCTTTTATATATATATATATAAAGAGATATATATATATATATATATAGAGAGAGAGAGAGAGAGATCTATACACACACACAGATACATATTATATATGTATACACATATATACATATATACATACACACACACACGTGTGTGTGTATGTGTATCTGTTTGCTCCAAGAAAGAGTTCTAACTGGCAAACTGTGGTTGCCAGGACTGGGGGAAATGGGGAGATACTGGTCAAATGTAGAAATTTCCAGTGATAAGACACTTAAGTTCTGGGATCTAATGTACAGCATAGTTACTACAGTTAACAATACTGTATTGTATACTTGAAAGATGCTGAGGGAGTAGATCTCAAATGTTCTCACCACACTCGAGCAGACCCTCGAGGTCTGTGTGCTTTCTCCCATCCAATGCTCTGCACTGGCAAACTGGCCATGGGCCTTCCCGAACTTCTGATTCAGTTCTCTTTAACTGAGAACCCCCTCCCCTCACCCCTAAACTCTGTTTAGTTTCCTCCTCTCAAGGCTGTGGCCTAAAAACTGCCTCCAGGCATCGGTCTGCAGCAGGCAAAGGGCTTCACTTACTTGCTTCCCTTCTCTCAGAGCTCCCTCTCCTGAAAGCCTGTTGTCTAAGGCCTGAAAGTGGTGGTTTCGTTTTGTCTTGTTTTGTGGGTGTTCGATATGGCAGGATAAGTCAGTCCCATTCCTATTACTGTGTCATTGATGGAAGCACAAGTACTGCTTTTGAACCATAATTAAAGGAGGAAGAAATTTAATAGAAAACAGAAGTATTTGGCCCTGGCTGGTGTGGCTCAGTGGATTGAGTCCCGGCCTGTGAAGCAGTGGGTGGCCAGTTCGATTCCCAGTCAGGGCACAAGCCTGGGTTGCAGGCCAGGTCCCCAGTAAGGGGTGCGTGAGCGGCAACCACACATTAATATTTCTATCCCTCTCTCCCTCCCTTCCCTTCTCTCTATAAATAAATAAAAAAATATTTTTTTAAAAAGAAAGAAAAACAGAAGTATTTGTTCTTTTATAAAATTCAGGTTTGGGGAATGTTGTTAATACATTATTTGAGCCATCAACTGTTATTATTGTTTAAATTACAGGTGATGCCTGCATTCATCTCTATATTTAGGATCTGTGGTCAAATGATAGTAAGGACATCTCTTATTTCTATAGCATTCTTTTAGGGTAAAAAAGATTCTACATTTTTAATTTATTATATTTGGTCCGCAGTAAGACTGGAGTTGTGATACTCATTTTTACAGATGAGGAAATTGAAGTTAGAATAGATAGTACTTTTGCCAGCCTTCATTAGTAGCTTCAGGAGGATTTAAAGAGCATTTTTTTTCTCTTTGCATGATTGACTTATAGTAACACCTACGTCTGGCTAATTCATTAATCTTTTCAGTAAAGTATCTTTTCTTGAATTGCACATTTCCATCCTGGGCTGTGCTTGTCCATAAAACACAGGATTGCAAAAATAGCATACTTTACCCACTTTCTTTTTTTGTCTTTTTCTTTTAAAATCTTTATTGTATTTTTTTCCCATTACCATTTAGTCCCTCTATACCTCCCTCCCCCCAGCAATCACCACACTGTTGTCCATGTCCATGAGTCCTTTTTGCTCAATCCCTCCACCCACTGACCTCCCACATCTACTAGCTGTCATCCTGCTATCTATGAGTCTGTCTCTTTGCCTTGTTAGTTCAGTTTGTTCATTAGATTCCACATTATGAGTGAAATCATTTAATATTTTTCTTTCTCTGACTGGCTTGTTTCACTTAGCATAATGTGCTTCAGGCCCATCCATACTATCACAGAGGGTAAAATTTTCTTCTTTTTTATGGTGGAGTAGTATTCCATTGTGTAAATGTCCCATAGTTATTTTATCCACTCATCTACTGATGGGTACTTGGGCTGCTTCCATATCTTGGTGATTGTAAATAACGCTGCAATGAAAATAGGGGTGGTTATGTTCTTTTGAATTTGTGTTTTGGGTCCCTTCAGATACAGTCCCAGAAGTGGGATCACTGGGTTGAAAGGCAGGTCCATTTTTAATTTTTGGAGGTATCTCCACAGTAGCTGCACCAATCTTCATTCCCACCAACAGTGCAAAAGGGTTCCCCTTTCTCCACCTCCTTGCCAGCACTTGATGTTTGTTGTTTCCAGAGCCTGTTTCCTAGTATCTAATTCTGATGGCTTGTTAGAATTTTGCAAAACCTCAGAATCCTTATAATAACCAGTTATAGTATAGATGAAATAAGACTATAATAGAAAGAGGACTGGAATGAGCCTCCAGGGGCCCAGTTCTAGTCTTTCCTCTAACCACTGCCAATCTCTGTAACCTTTGCAAAATCGTTTACTTACTATACTTGACATTCCTCACCTGAAAATGAATGTTCTGGTATAATTGTGTCCCTGGAAGTGTTAATATTTTATGATTATATATTCAGAATTGCATCAAGTAGTGAGTTCTGATTGATTAAATTCCAGATCTATAAATTTTGAATAACATCACAGTTGAAGAAAAGTCATTTTTTAAATATATTTTATTGATTATGCTATTACAGTTGACCCATTTCTCCCCCATTATTCCCCTCCACCCTAAACACTCCCTCCCACCCATATTCGCCCCCTTTAGTTCATGTCCATGTGTCATAAGTTCTTTAGCTTCTACATTTCCCATGCTATTCTTGCCCTCCCCATCTATTTTCTGCCCACTGTCTGTGCTACTTATTCTCTGTACCTTGTCCCCCTCTCTCCTCCTCCCACCCCTCTGTTGCTAACCCTCCATGTGATCTCCATTTCTGTGTTTCTGTTCCTGTTCTAGCTGTTTGCTTAGTTTGCTTTTGTTTTAGGTGTGGTTGTTAATATCTGTGAGTTTGCTGTCTTTTTACTGTCCTATTTTTTATCTTCTTTTTCTTAGATAAGTCCCTTTAACATTTCATATAATAAGGGCTTGGTGATGATGAACT